>BMAO01001011.1:0-40074 GCA_019973975.1 Trichonephila clavata | reverse complement strand
CAGTCTCAGAATCTTCCATTCGTTTTCTGGATGCCATAGAAAACGTATGTTTTGAAAACAAACTATACGAAAGTTTTAAACACCTTCTATCAGCACTTACAAATCAACTTCTGTAACCCTTCATAAAGCTGGCTTCTTATAAGACTGCTCTTTTTGCATATTTCTTGACATGAAAGCATGATTGTCTGTTACCTAAGATATTTGCATACTTCATCTACCTCTGCAGTGAATTGCATCCTCTTCAATTCTGACTGACTTCCGAAAATTAGCATTTTCCTCTGCGTGCTTAACTGTTGGAAGTGAGTGTATATTCATATATATAGAGAGAGAAAGAGAGGAAAGGCCCCTTTGAGAAGGGGGAGGAATGTACAACGAAGTTATCGCTCACAAGTAAGCTAGGAAATAACTACACAGACTACAAGTAACGAAGATAGAAAAATGGTTCAACAAGTGCGAATCACACCAACTGCTCCTATTCCAGGTATTATGCGAACAATGATGCTCAGTCTTCATCATCCTGTAAAAGTCAATATCATTAATTAAGGGGTGCAAGCTTCTGGTTTGCTTTCACGGAGATTTTTGCATAGTTTGCCCCTGACACTACAACACCAGCATCAGAGATTGCAACAATGCTACAAAAAAGCAAGATGGATCCATATTGGAAAAAAAATCAACCATATTTAACCTTGAGTCTCTTTTTTTGAATTGATGAGGAAGAAACCTACACCCAATAGTTGAAGCAATGCACCAAGAATGCCGTACGGCGTACGGGCAAAGCAGTAGTGATCCGAACACAGTGCACGTACAGTGTACGAGCGAAACTAGGATGTGGTTAAGCTACAATTTCGTAAATACTTAGTTTAAAAAAATACTTTTAATTATAAAAACAGAATTATATAAGAATAAATGCATTTTGTTTTTGGAAATCTTTCATTTTTACATTAAAACAAAATCATATCAGCCATAAACGGAAACTTGCTTAGAGTATTGAATCTTATTTAACTATTAAATATTTTTTCATTGAACGAACACCCTAAGAAGAAAAATTATGACAGGCACTAATTTCAAATTCTTTTCTAAAAAGAATTCTGGCTAATTTGAGCTTATATGAGCCCTACAAAAATGCAGTAAATTTTGTTTTGTGAAGATGTGCCCTCGAGTTTTGTTGAGCTATAAAAAAAAGAGATTTATTTTACTATATTGGATCTGTCCATCAAAGAAAATACCGTTCCCAAAATTTCTCGTAAATACTTGAAATACTTTTTTTTTAATTCATTTTTAGTTTATATAGTATAGCGTGAAATCTTTCGACAAATAAAGTTATTTAAAATAATATCAACTTTGAATAATACAAGTAATATTTTCCGAATACCTTTTTTTTTCTATTTCCCTGTAAAAAATCTTTATTTTAATTTTTTGTTAATGTGCAATTTGAACGAGAGACAGCATTTGCTCAGTTATTAAAAACATATTATTAATATTTATATAGTCTTATATATAGCAATTTCATAAAAGCTATTACTTGGTAAATATTCAAAAATAAAGTTTCAAATCCATTTTTATCCATTTGAAATTCATTCTCATTAATTAATTTTCAGTATTACAAATTTTTTTTTTGCTTTGTTTTATTTATATTTGCTATAAATAAGCAATTAAAGCCCAGAGAAGAAGGTGATGTTGCAAACGTATGTAAAATAAAGAATTATTTTGTGTAATTAATTTGTTTTTCTTGGTGTGATATTTATAGAACTATCAAAAAATTACATTAAATTTTAATCCTGTAATGTATTCGAAAGACTAATAGCTATAATCATAGTACAAATATTTATATCGTATAATTTAATCATGATATTTTCAGGAAATAATTTTTCTAAGTTTATTTTTTTAATTTTTTTTTACTATTTTTGAATTTATGAATTCTAATTAGAATTTAAAACAACATGATTTTAATTAAATAATTTATGATATTGTTAAAAATGAGTTATTACAGAAACAATTATAAGACAAAACAAATTGAATTTTTATTGAAGCATTTGCTTTTGTTTATGTTCTTTTATATCTGCATTTCTGTGTTAATAAAATTATGCATAAAATATGCATGAGAAGCTTTGAGTATGTCTAATTCCGTCTAATTAAATTAAAAATACAAAAATTAAATGGAATTTTCCAGTTAAAAAATTCAAATTTAGTAATTAAATAATGCTTTAAATTATTTAAAAATTAACTTCTATTCTATAGGAGCTACATTACTTTAAATAAGAAAAAAAATCCCATTATGCATTTTATTCTATTTTTCCTGCATATTTCAATGTTTGGAAATACTGTAACATCCTACTAGAAGTTGTTGGTGTTTGGGGGTTCGAGCAAAGATCAGCCATAACAAGTTTTAAACACAAATGTATTTATCCCTTTATTTTATCGACACAACTAAAGGTAGGAAATGCATTTAATAAGTAACTGGAGGACCAATCGCATGGCTTGAGGATACTAACATATAAGTATAATTTACTCGACTTACTTTTGGTGCACTCTTAACATCTACGCTAGAATTCACTGTAAATATCTTTCTTAATTATACGACCTCCGGTTGTAAATCTAGTTCACAACTTTGAGCACTTTTAATCTCTAATTATCAGCTATCCACTAGTCATCGCCTATCCATCGACTAACATCGCGGACCTGAATGCCAACGCTTAAATAGAACAGCTCATTTAAATAAATCAAGTCTTTCCCTTCAGGAGAACGTTTTCAACAAAAATCAATGTTAAAAAGAATAGTTTTACCTCAAGAGGATTAATAGAAGGTTCTCGGATAGTCCCGTTACAATACGCTTTTGTATGTATAGAACAATTATATTAAAAACTAGCAAGTAAAATAAATGAATTTTCAATTAATTTCAGGTTTTATTATCATAAAATATAATTTTGATAACCTGGAAAATTTTAGTATAAACATGTTTCAACACACACTACCGTGTATTAGAGAATGATGGATAAATATTTTATTTTTCTATAATTTGATACGAATCATTATCTTAGAATTTTCATATATGCCTATAAAAAAATCACACAGCAACAAATATCTCTAGACATTTTCGTCATAATTAAGCCTATTATATTTGAAGGAGGATAGAACTCGGAACATTCTGAATAGTAAGCACTTAACTTACCGCTGGACTAGAATGATCACTTCAGTCCGGAAGTTGTTACTGGCTTATATAGATACCACCGCCAAACACTCCCCTACCAGTGAGTCGGTAAGCGAACGAACGGTATCGTTGTTATGGTGAGCGTGTGAGTTGATTCTGCCGCGTCATTTGGGTCTGACGGCTTGATAGTTGCGTCAGGTGTGTCTGACGGCTTGATTGTTGCGTCATGTGGATCTGACGGCTTGATTGTTGCGTCATGTGGATCTGACGGCTTGTTTGTTGCGCCATGGGGATCTGCCCATCGAATGAAGCAAACGTTACTAAAATTTCCGGTAAAGAAAAAGGAAGAGTAGCCTTATGTAAATTACTTTTAGAAAAACCGGATATGTTATTGCTTGGTGAGCCTACAAACCATCTAAATGCAGAATCAGTTTCTTTTCTTGAAAATTATCTTAAAAATTATGATGGTACAGTAATAGTAATTACTCACGATCGCTGACGGCATGTTTGTTTCGTCGTGTGGACGGCTTTTTGATTGCTTTTGCGGCGGTAGATGGCGTCACGACTGCTGCGTGAAGGTTGCATTTTTTCCAAAGTTCAGCCACGGTCACCAATAAAGAAGGATAGAACTCGGAACCTTCTTATTCGTAAGCATGTAACTAAGCGATGGACCAAAATGATCACTTCAGTCCAGAGGCTGTTACTGGCTTTATAGATACCACCGCCCCATATTCTATTTGAGTCATAGTTTCGTGCGCATATTCCATAAATACTTTTGAATAATATGAAAATCAAGCATTGGTGTCATGTAAATAAATTATCCAAGTCATGTAACATGCTGACAAAATTAAGAGACAGACCTAACTTAGATATCATCCTCGTCATTTGACTTAAGTTAAAAATGGAGACATCTGTCTTCAATAATCTTCGTATTGTGAGATAAATATAAAAAATAAAGCAAAATAATCATAAATAGTTTCATGAATCTTAAAGAAAATTCGAGGTTAAATTCTTATAATTTATTTTACTTTTTAAGCAGGCTTCGTTTTAATGTAAACCAACCAGTTTAAATATCGTCGTCAAATATATTTTATCAAGTTTTATTACAATATTCAGAATTTTTAGAAAATATAACTTCTAATAGATACATTTTTTTTAAAATTATTTGGAGTACCTTCAAATGAAAGAATAAAATGTTTATATGCGTATAGTATTTTTGATAAAATTCATTAAATGTATTTCAAAACTTAAATTTAAAGTTATCATAGAATCAGAGAAAAAATACAAAATTATTATTATTACTTTAAAATGGTAAAATAAGAAAGCTCATACTTTAAACTGTGCATCGTTCTTTGAAATTAAATTTGAACATGGCATCATAAATATCATTATATGAAATATGGCATATGTTGTAGGTCTTTGTTAGTTTATTACAAAAATATAAGACAGAGATTATGTATATTACTTCCTTCATTTTAACTGTTTTATATTTCGCAGGACATCACATGCCGGCCCCTGATCAACTGCGTTTAGCGCTCACCTGGAATCGAGTGGACATCGCGAGAAGTGAAATTTTTGTCTATGGTCAAGAATGGCCCGTAAGTATATTCTTACCTCGTCAGTTTTAAATTATTATGACGTTATTTACATTGTAAAACTATATTTTGCACTGCGATTCTTTTTTTTATACGTAGTTTGCATTTTTAACTTGTTTTCTTAAAAAACATGTCTTAAAAAAGTTCAAAATTTATTTTACATGAAATATTGAATAACCATTTTATATCGATTCAAACCTCACGTTGAAAATTGATTAAGTAATAATTATTATTATAGAAGAAATATAACTAATTTTAACAAAAGAATGAAATTTATATAACTATCAACATTTTAAAAATATTTATTCATAAAAAAATACAGAATTCAGTCTTAGAAGCAATAGTTTTGTTGGCTTTTAAATTCAATTAATAAACTAAAAACTTGTTAATTTCTTTATACGTAAAGCTTGATTGCCCCCAAAATATTCATTGTTTAAAATATCATGAAAGACAGAAAGTTTCTTTTTATTAAAACCAAACATGAAATACTTAATGCGCTTGAAATACAAATCCTTTGAAAACTATTAACATTTTCTTTTTATCTTTTAAAAAATAAATATCCCTACTTTTTCTCTTATCTCTCTTACTCCTTAAATTCTCCTATTAATTTTGCAACCATTAGTAAGAAAATTAATACAAAAAAAATTTCTTACTTTTTGTAAAATACTTTATATGTTTCTATCACTTAGTATATAGCATTAAGTTCATAAAGATAAAAAGTGTTCAAACTCTTAATAATGTAATATTCTAGCCATAACCTTTATTTTGTATTTGGAATAATCTTATTGATGGAAAAGCATCATTCTTCAAATCATGTAAGTGAAATTGCTTTAATTAAGTTTTATGTTAGTCATTGATAATAGTGTGATTTTTAACATATTTATATGTTGATTAATCATAGTATTAATCTTATCAGACGTTGTGAACAATATATTTATATTCCCAGTTTTACATTTCAGAGACAATTAGAATCAGAATCATATTGATCATTATCAACATAATTAAGCAATACAACTAAATGTCTTTACACTCATTATATATTAATATGTATTTTCTATATACAGGGTGGTCCTGAATTCATGGTACAAACTTTAAGGGTAGATACAGGACATGGTTACAATCATTTATTGTATAGGAATGCATGGGCGCAAATGACGTGGTGAGGCACAAACATGAGAAAGAAAAGAGAAATTTAGCATCTCATAGGGTAAAGAGCCATTCACAATTGCGCTGACGTCTACTATGGGAGATTTTACGTATGCCTAAAATGCATTTGCATGGCTATACATGTAATGTGCCATGCAAATGGTAACGGCCGAGTTGCGCTACGAATGTATCACGTGCTCCTGATCGACGAATACCGGATCACAGAATTTTTCGGTAGTTACATCATCAACTTCGTGAAACACGTTCGTTCCACGTTACCAGACAGTCGACGAAGAGCTGTACGCAGTTCAAGACTGGAAGAAAGTATCTTGAACGTTATGGATGATAGACCCGAGTCAAGTGAAAGAGCTGTTGCTCATCATGTAAGTGTGAGTCATCAGATCGTTTGTAGAGTGTTGAACAAAAATCGCTGACACCTCTTCCATTTTCAGCGAGTACAAGCTTTGAATTCGGCAGACTATCTTCTCGGACTTCTAGTGGGTAGTACAGTAATGTGCGCAGCAGCTGGACTTCATAGCTCATGGCTAATGTGCTGAACAGTTATGAACAGTTGCTGTAAGCATTACACTTTTCAACGGCCCTTTCAATAAACACTCTGTCTGTATTTGTGCTTCACCGCATCCCTTACACCCATACGTTCTTATACAATAAATGGTTGTTACAATGTCCTGTACCTACCCTTATAGTTTGTGCCATGAATTCGGGACCACCCTGTATATTCTGTTTGAAAGACTTAAATTGTGATTTCATATAAACAATTGATTACAATAACTCTACTTACTTAAGAATGAGTCTCATCTTTCTTTAAAGAAAGTTCGAAGGAAAATCGAAGGTGAAATATCGTATATACTTAAGAATTAAAAATAATTATCATTTTTTTTTAAATTTGCAGTCGTTAGCCGTTGTCAATTTTACATGTTTTTATATATGAATACATATTTTTATTTATGAAACTATTCCATTATGTTTAAATTAAGTAATGAAAATGCAAAATTTTGTGTGTTTTTATGTTTTCGAATGATTTTTGAGAAAGGTATTGTTCCAAAAACATTTACTAGACTACTAAAAGAATATAGTTTTCATTGTTTCTTCTCTTTATTTAGAAAAAAGAACTATTCAAATATCATTTTTTCCCAAAAGATGTGAAAACCCTTCTCTTAATCCCAGAAAGGTGTAATTTAAATGAATAAACATTTCTACATTAAAAAAAAAACTTTTTCTGCGATATTTTTAGGCAACTTCTTATCGGAATCTTAATGAAGCATGAATATTAATAAGCTGCATGTTTTGTCATCCTGAATATTTTATAAGGATTAAAAATCACCTTTCTTTCCTTTCAAGAAGCTGCTAGACACACGTTTTTATTCATTAACTAATGTACGCGCGGAGAAATAGAAGCAAACTATCTGCTTCTTTCAGAGTTACACACACACAAACAAACAGGATTGAAATTTAATTATTCTGCACCAACTCATAGATCCACTGGATATGTTCAAGAGCAAGTAAGATGTGAACAGATTTAATTTCCAATCTTTCGTGACTTCGAATTTTAAATTAGTAATTTTGCTATATGCATCTTATTCGTACGCTTTTTTTTATCAAGTAGGAAAATGAATACTATTCATTATGATTATATTAAAAAATACGTTTTAATTTTCAGTAGGAGAATTTTTTTTAAAATTATTTGAAGTTCTCTTGCGTTGATGGTTTTTGTTACTAAAGAGATTTTTCTTTCAAATATTAGTAATGATTTTTTTTTTAAAAAAAAGGGGGATAAAGAGTAAGGTCTTTGATTTCTTTCTTATTTAAGGTTAACTTGGCAAATATGGGCACTGAATCACTTAATTGAAAATATAATACCCTAAAAAATTTCCCATTCTTCTGAAATTAATATATTTCAAACAAGAGAAGGGTCTTTCTAATGGCATATGAACAAACTTCTAATTCTTCTTGCTATGTGTATAAAGAAACTCCACAATAAATTTTGCAATTGCCCATATTTGTCTAATATTTAGGTAATATTGGCACAATTGCTGGAAATATTTGTAGGGTACATTATAAAAAAAAGTGTAACTGCCATCTCTATATTTACCGTTTCCTAACAGAAATGTATTTTTACACAAATTACATGTTTGGCAAATGATAAGAAGTAAAATTAAAACTTTTTTATTGAACAAATTGTATCACAAAAAGAAATTGCCCATGTTTTTATCTATAAAATAAAAATAATTGCATGGAGAAGATCAGATACTATTAAATTAACATAAGTTATTACAAACTTAAAGGTAAACTACACTTGATGAGGACTTGTACTTTTATAATACGCTACACTCATTACAATAGAAGCAGTCAACCTCTAACTTGACGCATTCATCATGGAACCAAAATGAACAAGAGGCAAATTATTGCATTCATCATTCATCATAATAAGTCCCACACACAGGACAAATTCAGGATGCATTATGCATGCTGGCACATGCTCTTGCTCTTCGTCTTGCCCCTACATCTTCTCTACGACCTCTGTTGGTAACTCTCTTCTTCGTAGAAACCAGACCTTCTCCATTTGTCAGGTCCCTTGCAACCTTCTTACGCCTTACACAATTTCCGCAGATTGTTTTCAGTGTTGGAATTGGACTCAAAATAATCAATCTGTTTAGTTGCCTCATGAAAAAAAAATCATAATATTTTCATTCTGCTCGTATTACCCTTAATCTTACTGTCCATATTTGATCCAGTGGCATTATTCTACAGTTGGCACTACTGCTGTCGAACGGAGAAAGAACGAAACTGTTCGTTTCCGCCAGTGGATATCACAATCACATAAGATTACAGCCATTTATATGTTTCATGTAAATTAATTAATTTTGCGTGTTAAATCAAGTGAGATGACTAAAGTATAACAGCAACCCCAATTTGAAATATAGGGTAGTTGTCAAACAAATCACACAGTCACCATGACATTTGAGTATTGCTAACACCGCATTGCGAATGCACCAACTGAAAAACCATTTCGTGTAATATGGGTATTAGCTTCAATGTGCTCATACTACCATAGTGACCATATTTGCCAAGACCATATTTCCCCTTTATGTTGTATATGTATAATATCTTAAGACAAAAGCATAATGGCTTTTTAGTCTTAAGTATCCTACAAAACAGAGGGAGATTCAAATATCCTACAATATACCTGTATGCATGTATATATACACACATACATAAAGTTAAAAAAAAATTTAATGCATAAAAAAAATTTTGTGCCCTATTGAAGAAATACTTAACTCCATAATCTGCTCATTTTGTAAATGAAATTTTTTTAAAAAATTGCGTAACTTTTAGTTTAATAGCAATATTCAACAAAATATTTTTAAGTAAAATTCAACAAATTCATAATAATTATTTATAAATAAGTAGACTGACATGGTTTAAATGTTTAAAACAAGATGACAACTTGCTTTAGCTTAATTGAAATTAACAAACTATTAAACTAAATTACTTAACTATTTAAATTTATAAAAAATTATAACAGAGGCCTCGGAAGCATGTTTTTGAAGTTGTGACATTCAGATAAAAAAGGTTACGGGTTTCAAATTCAGCTTCCCTAATGACCATTGCCTTTAATTATTAAATCCAGTAAGATGAAATTAAAATCAAATCAAATTTCTCATAATAAGGGGATTTTAGGGATTGTCGCTAATCGCTATTTATTTCTAAACCACTCTCAAGTGATATAGAAAATATCTGAACGGGCATGTGTTTTTTTTTTCTTAACTTCTTTACCCCACTTATTTTGACTTCGTCTTAGATAGGAATTTTACTTTAATTCATTCATAATTTTCATTGAAATTTTTTCATGGGAATTAATTTCAGTTCATATATCATTGGCAGGTGATAATTCAATTTAATCTCATCCTTAATAACTTTTTAACAATTATTTAACTAGCTTACCCACATTTCCGGGATTCAATCTTAATTGAATCTTATAGAAATTAGCAGCTTGCATCTTTTAAAAGATTGCTTCAGAGACTATCGAGGGATAGCTTTCCGCCAAAAAAAGCCCTCCGTAAGAAGTCGCGCGGGATTTGCCGCCTCGTATAAATAGCGAGAGTTCTTTGTCTTTTTTTTCTTCATCATGTCTTAATCAGTTGCAACTAGTGTATGTGTTATCTTTGTTTTGTCTTCGTCTTATGAAACTGTACCTCAGCTTTTTGTTCTGTTGTGTAATTGTTTTAAAATCACTGTTTCGTTGTGATATGTATTTATAAATATGTGTTTGTTGCTCATCATATCCGTATCTCAAGAAGAAATAAAAATGTTTTGAAACCCATCATGCATCCTTCCTTCAACCTTATATATATCAACCAGATTATATGCTAAAAAAAATTTTTTAAGAATGCTTTATTACTATTTTACTTTCTACTGTCTTTTTGACGGATTTGAAAATTTTCCTTTCAAAAAAGTCACTTGATAAATTTCTATTTATTAGTCAACACACTCAGGGTGACCAAGAAGTAAATTGTTTTATACTTGGTTGTGTGTATTGAAATTTAATTAAGTCATTTCTGTTTACATATCCTGATGGATGAAAAACATATTCCTAAAGCCATCTTCAAATTCAATTTCCCATATTTCAAAGATTATTAATTAAATTAAGTCATCTTTTTTTTCCTCATGATTTGTTTTTCTGGTCAATAACTTTTAGTTTGTATTTTTTATTGGTTTCATTACATGATAATCAATAAAACTTTTTGTGCAAAGATTGAAATTTCATTTAAAGTAACAGCAGATTTTGTTAAAAAAGAAACTGACTGCTGTTTCTTACTTTTACTAGTGATATTCCCTTCAAAAAAATTTCTATTGGTACCTTTAATAAATCTCGATTGTTTTAGTCCTGAAATAAGAAAATAATTAGAAAAATTCAGAACAATGCTCTCTTTAAGCTTTTTTCTTTCATGACGTGAATGATAATCAAAGATTCAGCGAAGTTTTACAAAACAGTAAGAGTTTAACTTTATAGAAGGTGCATTGATTATACTACAAGGGAGGTGATCAAATGAAAAGGTACGAAACGACACGGTGGGTACAAATATAGACTTTATTCAAAATATACACCATAGGCCTGAGCACAACGATCCCACTGATGAACAAGCCGCAGGATTCCTTGTTCCCAGAATTCCTGTGGCTGTGACGAGACCCAGTCCTTCACAGTGTCCTTGAGTACGTCGTCCGAGTTGAAGCGCTTTCCTTTCAGGTGTTTCTTCAGTGGACCAAACACATGGAAATCGCAGGGTGACATGTCCGGACTGTAGGACGGATGGTCCAACGTCTCCCATTGGAACTTGTCCAGTTCCATTTGTGTGACTCTGGAGACGTGTGGACGCGCGTTATCATAGAGCAGAACCACACCCTCCGTGAGCAGCCCCGGTCTTTTGTTCTTGATGGACCTGCGTAGGCGTCGGAGTGTCTCACAGTACACATCGGAGTTAATGCTTTTGCTGTGCTCGAGTAATTCTGTGCTCGCATCATTTGGACCCCGCTTTTTATAAGAGCCTTTGCTCTCTCCTGCGCATGCGGGCACCCGCGCATGATCCGATCCCAGTCAGAGTCTCCAATGGCATCCCGAGATGTCTCGCTACATTCTCCCTTGGCGGAATATGCAAATATTTAACTGTTTCATTTTTATGTCGTTTCGTGCCTTTTCATTTGATCACCCTTGTATTTGTAACTTAGATTATAAAAAAACAGTGCAAAGTTAGAAAATTGTTTATGTTTCAAAACATAACTTTAATATAATGTTCAGACTTTTGCAAGCTAAATTATGAGAAAATTCACTATGTGGAAAAATATTTTATGTTACCTAAATGATATCATTGGTTAAAGTGTAGTATATGGGAGCCCTTGGCGATGTTAATTTCCTTTGGTGACTAAAATCGGTCCTAAGCTACTTCAATTAGCGATAGGTGTTTTGGGCGACCGGATTTGATAGCCAAGCTACATAATTTAGCGGTAGGTGTTCCAAGAATTAACGAATTGTAATTTTGAAATAAAAATGAAGAGATATTAATGTGAAATAAAAAGAAGTATTTATAAAGCTATCATTAATGCATAAAATTAAAAATTGTATTTTTTTAGCAAAAGGAAATCGCGTAAATTAGAATGTTAAAGAAAAAGTCTCAAGAAAGTTCTGAAGGAGGGTAAATTTCTTTGACACACATTTCTATACATACCTCTTTGCAAAAACTAATCCAATCCGTGAATGTTTTCGAAACATTATATTCAAAAGAAAGGAAGTCACGATTCAACTTTGGCACCCATACATTCGTCAACATCGGAACCTCACATCTACTCGTCTTACTTTCTTCGAATCAGCTATACTTCCTTACAGATCTTTTGATACGATGCGCACTCACTCCGATCTTTCGGTATTCCCAAATATATCCATCACTCGAATCCTTTTAATCAAACGCATTGCTTTCTTGTAAACCGAGCATTTAGCATTTGCAGCAATCAATCCATTTTCCGCGCATCACTATATTACAGACAATTTCCCCTTTCATTCCAAATCATAAAAATAAATGTAAATCATACTTTTAGACATATTCTTTGGGATAAATCAAAGAAAAAAACAAAAAACAGGAAAATCAAATAATAAAAACGGCAGAAAAGTTCAAAATATCCTCTACAGATAAAATCCAAGCGCGAAATGAAAATTAAAATAGAAATGGATTTGTTTTAATATAATTTGTCTGCTCGTGTTGAAAACATCCGCATTTTTTTTAATTAACCAATACTAATTTATTTAAAAGAACACGTGACTGGCCTTATCTGAATAATACACGTATTAAAAATCAAGGGTTATCAAAGTATACAGTCTGCCAGAATGAATTCGCTATCTCACCATAATATCTTGATAAAAATCACCAAATCCAAAGTAAAAATTGCCAAATCCAAAGTGAAAATCACCAAACCCGAAGTAAAAATCGCCAAACCTAATGTAAAAATCGCCAAACCCAATTCAAAGTAAAAATCGCCAAACCCAAAATAAAAATCACCAAACCCAAAAGCCATAATCTACACTTTAGCCGATATCATTTATCATGCCTCAAATTAAAATGAAGAAATTCATCTGAAATCATTCATGTGATCAAAAGAAAGCTAATTAAACTTAGTATGAATACATTTTAAAATTTTATTTTTCATAATTTTGTCAACTCATTTTTTTCAATAACTTTGAAACATTTAATTAAAAATATCTTTCGTGTTGTTAAACGAAAAAAGGAACTATTCATCAACACTGTTCTTTAATAAATTGGATGCAACTTTAAAAATTTCCCATACAAATTAAAATGCTGCTTGATAAACAAAATGTGTCTATATGAAATGATTGTGTTTTATTCTGATCTATTAAAGAAATTGCAAAACTAACCATTAATTTTAAGTTACATGAGAATGATGTAAAGTAATTTGGAAAAAAAAAACAATTTAAATAATGTGTTTGAATAGAGACTGTAAGTATTTCTCTAAATTTTAACTGTAAAGTGTTAAATGTTCAATTATAGGAAATTAAGTTGTAGGACAAAATTTTACTATAAGTTAGGAAAATATGGGACAACCTTTATTTTCCTAAGAAATACCATAAACTACTTAATAAACACATCATTGATGGATATTGGCGTCTAATTGAACATAAGTTAATAAATAAATAACAATAGTTCTTAATTCATAGAAATAATAGTTACTTTTTTAGAGAAACTTTTATTTTATTTTCATAACGTTCTGAGAAATATTCCGGGATGACTCACAATATTTTTCCGTTTCATTTTTCTCTATTTTTAAAGGAGTTCCATTATAAATCATTTTATTTTCTCTTTCTTAATCAAATAAGAGTGTTTAATTTTTTCAAGGAACTTAATATCAGTTAATATTTTTAAAAAATATGTTCCACAGATCAAGATGAAATAACTTTAATTAGTTCATTTTTCCATGAGAAGAATTTTTCTTTAACATTCATTACAGAAACGCACAATCCTGATTCTGATAAAAACATAAATATTAATTAATTTCCATGCTTCGTATCTTCATTACATTTGTAGATTTCAGTGTTGTGTATGTGTTTCTTTTCTTTCGTATACTTAGATATACTTTCCTCCGTATATATATATATATAGGGGCACTTTTATTCATTAACAAATTTTTATGCAGACGTGCTTCGATCATGGCTGCCACGAAATTAAATTAAGTTCTCTGTGAGTTATGCTTACTAAATCCGATCAAAATAATTTCAGATGTGCTCAAATTTAGTTTTGAGACCTTCAAGACATGCAATATTGAATTATAGCTTTTTTGTTGTTTTTTATCAGTCAAAAAACACTGTTGCCTCATTAGTCTTGATTATAAAACTAAATTTAAATGAGGAATTTTCTCTTAAGAATGCATTTATTATGGTACAAGTGTTTTTTAAAAACATTTTTTTAATGAACAAAATTATATATCAGTTATTTTTTTTCTTTCTTATTTCTAAAAATGAAAAATACCTATTTCTTCGTTTCAAGTTAAGAACAAAATCTATAACTTATCAAATGCTTTTTGTATTTTCTACAAATTAATATTTATCAAGCTTTGTATATTTTACTAAGCTCATTTTATTAAACGGGTGTTAAAACTTCATTTATTTAAAGAAAGTTTAGATCCATTACGATGCGACACATTAGAGAGACTAAATTTTAACTCAAATTTAAATTAAATAGAGTTAGTATTTAAAACAGAAATTTAAAGCGTTAGCATACATTTAAAAATTTGAATGTAAACTAAACTAACTTTTTGTCAATTTTATGACAATATAGTACTGCATTGAACAATAAAGATTAAATTACAGTATATTATTATTGCTAAAATCTAACCTTTATTAAAATATTTCAAGGATTGAATACCTAAGTTACAATCCTTTAAGGCATCCCAAAATTATTTACATATTTAAAACATTTATCGTGTACGGGAAACACAAAAATTTTACTTATTTTACATTTTTTTTTTACTTTATGAAATGAATAATAAACAGAATGTTGAGAAATATTTTACCAATTTTATGACCTTAGTTATTTTTTTACACTTTGTTAATTATCGATACGCATTTGATCTTCATATGTGAGTATTAATTGCCTACAATATAGTAGTATGTTCTTATTTTTTTAATTTTAGGTTTTAACTATTAATATTATTATATAATCATATATATTTATACCCATTTTGTTTTTACACGACTTATTTTGACTTAACAAGATCAAGAAAGAAGAAAATTTTGCTTTATTTTAATTTTCATAACTGCTTCATTGGAAACGAGGAATGTTATGCAATTTCTAATTTTGAGAGTAATAATTTCTCCGATTGTGTAACTTCAATGGGAAACTTTTCCTGATTTGCGAATATGAAAATATCGAGCACACGATACCAAACATGATGATTAATGTACGTGAAAAAATAAGGAAACTAAGAATGGTACATGACGAAGATATATTAAACTGGTGCTCCAGCCTCCAGTTGATTAGCAAACAAGTAACTTGGACAGACCAGTTATCTCTGGCTGTATTATTGTTACTCCTCGAAGAGAGAAAGCCCATACTCAAAGAAACATAGGCTCTTAATATGCTATAATTTAAAGCGCTATATCGACTATAATCAGTTTTTAATCATTATCCTAAAAATGAAAGTGCTGGGAAATTTTAACGTGATCTGAAGTCTTAAATGCCCTTGTAAAGATCTAGAACCCGCACCTGGCAACAAGTCAAGCATATATTAGAGATCTGGAAAACGGGTCAAACATATATGTGAGTATATGGCAACGGGTCAGGTATATAGAGGAGGCCCTGACAACCAAACGACATGAGACCAGACTGGACCAGACAAGACAGAACGAGAGCAGTCTGAACCAAAAAGCCGGAGGCGAAAAATGTGGTCAGTGAGAAAAAGTTTGAGAGAGAGAGAAACACACACACACACACACACAATCTATTTTCAATCTAATTGAATATTTTTTAATCTACTTGTTTTGTTACGTGTCCCATAGTAAGATGAGAATAAACTATCGGGACTGAATGATGCAGTGATTATTTTCACCATTTGAACAAGACGTCGGCCATCAAAATCCTCAAAAAGAACTCAGAAGTTTAAAGTCCTTGTATAGAGAAAAAAAATTATACCAAAAGACAAACACAACAATAAATTATTAAATTTTCTCTTAAATCCACTGAAACAATGGTACTACAGGAAACAAGTCCTAAATTTGTTCACGATATTACAGAAGGAATTTCATTAATGGAACACGAAAATGATACCCCCAAAGATTGCTGGTGATAGTAGTAATATTGCAGTCTTATGCAAACGATGTATACGTTTATAGCTAGGAAAAGTAGCAATATAAATAAAATCTTTTTACATGAATATCATATTATTTTGTCTCGTTTATGCGTTCATCAATTAGTGACGTGTTTGTTTTCCTTTCAAATGATAATTATCTTTCTATGATGCATGTACACATACAATCTTTATAAAATAGAATGTGAAAGATCCTTACATAAAAAATTGTGGTTTATAACATTAGTTTTGGTGATTTCTTAGAACTGAAACCAATCTTAATTTTTCATAGATCCATTATACGTTTACTTATCTTCGAGAACGTATGTATTGAATAAAAACAGAATTATATGTGCCTTTTTATATGTTTGTATAATTATAAAAATATCGCACTTACCTCTTACTTACTTTATTCAAGACATCCACTTTCTTTCATCATTAAATTTCTCATTTCACATCAGAGGACTTTAAATGTCCCTCATCGGTCCTTTCTAAGGATTCACAACTTAATTTTATAAGAGCAATCTCCTTAAACATTTAAAGAAATATGTAAAAGGAAAAGTTATAACTTATTTGGATCAAGGCTTCTTTTTGAACAACAGATTCAAACATTATATGAGTTAGAAAATCTTTTATTTAACTTATTAATTTGTTAAAGAGTTTTAAAACAAATTATTGAGTTCATATTTTTCATTTAAAATCCCTGAAACTACCATACCCAAAAATAAGTCCTAATGAAAAATTTTATGAACTTTCTTCCTATAATTAAAACATTGGATAATACTTTACACTCACAACTATTAAAATTACTAAATAAGGATAATTATCATGAATAATTAATCAGAAACACATCAAAGGGACAAATTTTCCTTTTTTCATTGTTAAATCACTGTGAAAGTACATGTTATGTATGAATTATTCTTACAAACCTTAATTATATTTCAAAGAGTATGAAATACATAAAAGTAAAAAAAAGTGTAATTTCAACTAATAAACCTTTTTCTATTAAAAGAACATTTCATGATGCTTTGCGGCAACTTCCGTTCATGAATATGGGGAAACATGGATATTAATAAGCTTCATGCTTTGTCTTCCTGAATATTTCATTAGATTTGAAAATTCCCGTTTCTTCTCTTCCTAGAAACTGCTAGACACGAGCTTTTATTCATTAGTCAACGCACGTATAGAAACTGAGAAGAAAATCATGTATTTCGTTGAGTTTCGTAGACAGGATTAAAACTTAATTAAGTCCCATCTCAAATAGATACTAGAAATGACCAAGATTTCATAAGAATGCATTTTTTTTTGGTGGTGGTGTTCTTTCAAAGGGATTCTTCTTTTAATACTTTTTTCTATAATGTCTATTTTTTTTTCATTACCAAGGTCATTCGGTTTGTTATCAGTTCTGGTTGTAGAGAAACCGATATTATTTTCAGAGATGATTTACTCTTATAAGATCCCCATCTGTAAAGGAAAGTTATTTCCATCAATCTTCTTACCATAAAATTGTTATAATAAATACATACACTTAAATAAATTAAAATAAATACATATACATAATTCTAAAATAAAAACACCATTATAATTTTCGAAAATCAAATGGTAAAGTTAAGTTAGTTTATATGTTTAATTTCAATATGTTAATAAGAAACTAATTATTTCAGTAAAGAAACGCACAATTAACTGTGAAAAATTAATGATTATATCTCTGGAGCTTAAGCTTTGCTAATAAAATTAAAACTGTGTGTGTGTGTGTGTGGTGGTGTGTGTGTGTGTGTGTGTGTGTGTGTGTGTGTGTGTGTGTGTGTGTGTGTGTGTGTGTGTGTGTGTGTGTGTGTGTGTGTGTGTGTGTGTGTGTGTGTGTGTGTGTGTGTGTGTGTGTGTGTGTGTGTGTGTGTGTGTGTGTGTGTGTGTGTGTGTGTGTGAGAGAGAGAGAGAGAGAGGAGAATTATTTTTTCGTTAAACGCGTTGATTCTAGCAATCAATTCTTCGTTATTGCAATGTTATTATCCCTTTAAAAGAGTTTCACTGGTCACATATTTGTATTTATAAAAATGTGAAATGAATTTTTAAAGTTATTGTTACAAATGATTAAAAATGATTCATAAAGTCGTGGAGGCAATAATTATCCACACATATCAACATTCCTTTCACAAAAAGGAAGTTTTTATGAATAACCTTTATCAATAATCCTACTAATGCGTAGCAAATTCCGTATAATACTCCTACTCTATTGCAATAACGATAGTTTCCTGCAGTAATTCCTCTTCTAATGTCCCCACAAAATACTTATACAACCAATTGTTCCAGAAATTTAAGGTATTATACAATATTATAGTTCCATCTATCCAATTTCATGAGAATACTCTCTTTGTCTCTTGTAATTACAATTGAGCTTCATTTTAAGCTGTTTAATATGTTTCAGGACAAGCTCAGAATTTTCTGATAACAATTCAAAACCTGCATTATTGAACCTACATTATATGCTTTCCATTCTCAAGAACAATTAATGAAACTACAAGTTTAAACTAGATGAAGTATGCTAATTCTGCGAATTAATATATGCAAAATGCTTATGATTCAACAGGGGTATTATCACGTCATTGTACAATTGGGAGAAATTTAGCAAATAAAGGAGCGTGTTTATAGAACATTTGAATTAATTCCTAATATCGTGTATCAATTTCCTAGAAGGTAATATAAGATTGTATTGCTTCACTTTTTAGGGTTAATTTATTTTCATTATGATTCAAGAGTGCGTGAGCTAGCTAGTTTTAAAAATACCAGGATAAATAAATTTTCCCATTTGTTTATTGACAGAATTTTATTTATAGAATTTAGACTGGAATTTAAATTCTTACTTAAGAAAATAAGAATAATTTGATATAAAGGATTTCCTTTAAAACACTTGCATTATGTTTTAATTTGAAAATTTTATATGATAACCCAGAAACAGAAGGTTTTTTTTAATGTACGTATCAATGTGAAAAATAATAAGACTTTTGTTAATAATGGTAATATAATTTATTCTATGCTTTATAACATCAAAAATGTAAATAACTCAATATGATTGTTAACACAACTATTCAAAACAAGTATGTATATCTAGTATGTATACAAGTATGTAAATACTACGATAAAAAGTTCAAAGTTAAGATAAAAAATCCATTCTTTGTGGATATTTGCTTAATAATTGCTTGCACTTAAATTACAAGGTAAACAAAAAGGTTCTTGCCGTTTTTAATGACCCGAACGAACATGACATACAAGCAGCGTAGCCTATACAATGCCTGTTGTACACGTTCCAATTGCTGCGAATACAGGTCCGCAGTGACTGTTTGGCCCGTTGGTAGCAATTCATAGTGAACCACTTGACGACAAGTCCACCATACACAAAGCATAATCTTGCGTGGGTTCATAGGTGGTCTTGCGCTGTGCAAGACAGTATCCTGGGGTGACAACTAATGTTTGAAACGCTTGGGTGTGTCATACAGGACCCACTTCTCGTCACTGGTCAGCACCCGATTGAATATGGATGAACTACGGTGGCTAGAAAGCAACGATAAACAGGCTGCCACTCGTTGTTGTTTATGGACTTCCTACAGAGTGTGAGGAACCCACTTGCTCAGCCTGTACTCCGTACCTAAGCAGTGCAGATGAAGTCAACCGTTTCACTGGAAGTGTTGAATTGTCTGGCAAGTTCACCACACGTTTGACTATTGTCCTCCTCAATGGCCGTCTGCAGTGCTTCGTCATCTAAGGCCTGTGGTCGTCCTGTTCGAGCTTTATCACAAAGGGGCAAATCTCCCGACCTGAATTTTTGAAACGAATACCTTGCCGTACGTTCATTGACAGCACCATCCCCAAACGCTTTACATATTCGGTGACTTGATGCAGAGAGAGCCACTTTGAAGTCGTAAAGTAAACAACCCCGAACGAGCTCCTTCGATACGTCCATTTCGCTTCGCTACTGTACGAGTTCCGATTGATGGATGTAAGCAGTGGGCCTGCGTTTATAACAACTGATATTCTTAATCTCGACTGACGGTTTCTCAATCACGTCATACAAGAATTTGCATACTTATTCTCACTTCTTTCAATGGAAACGCGCAAAAGTTAAGAACTTTTTTTGTTTACCTTGTACATTAATAAGTATTTTGACCGATACAAATATTTCCTCCTGAATTTAAGTATTATTCTTGGATATTTTTTCCTGAAGAAGCCACTCGATAAGTTTTATTCTTTAATTATTTGAACATTTAAATTAAGATCTAGATGATCTATTAGTTAGAAAGCTATATTAAAACGGAAACATAATTCTATTGATCTTTTCAACTCACACTTGTATTGTTCAAATTACACAGATGTCAGCAAATGCAAGGTATAGTTATATTTTTTCAACTATCGGATTTTTTTGATACTCCTGCTTTTTCTAAAATGCTAATCAGAATTTTTCAAATACTTTTCTTCATAAATGAAAATGACATTCTTTTTAAAGATAATGTTCTTAAGGGATCTAAGTAAGTGTGTGTGTATTTACGTGTGTTCATATATATATATATATATATATATTTCCATTAAGTAGTAAATATTAAAATTATTTATATATTTTGCAAAATAAATACAATATAAGAAATAATTTTAATATAATAATTTCTTTTCCTATTTTACTGAAATTACATACTTATATTTTTAGAATTTAATTGCTGAAATATATTTTTAATTCTTAAATAAAAATTGCTAATTTTATGGTGTTTAATTAGTTAATTTGTACGTTATATTAGACCTTCTGGTAGTCAATCAGATGCTACTTTGTAAAGCGAAAACGTACATTAAAAATAACCATTTTGTTTTACCGTATAGTTCAGTTGTAAGGAAGAGTTAATTATATTTTAATTTGAATTAAGAGTTAATTATATTATATTTTAATTTGAATCATTGTTAATTATATTTGAATTTAAGTAGTAATATTTGAGACAAAACTAATAAAATAATAATTCAAATGTTAAAAAAATAATGAGTTTAAGAGAAAAATATCTGCTTAAGTATCCAGAACAAAGTTAATAAAAAATATCAATGCCTTTTTGAAGGATAATAAACCAACGTTTTAGTCAAAAAATTGAATTTTCTTTTTGGTATAAAATTAAAATTTAGAATTACACATTTTTAAAAATCTTCATCATGAATTCATTTCATATTACTTGCAATTTTTAGCAGCTAGCAAAGTCTATGATACCCAATGACCTCTTAAACCATTACGCTTTTCGTTCATATTTTGATGACATTGAATAATACTCTCCTGGAAGTAACATTTACTGGTATAGCGTATAATGCAGGTTCAGCTGTCACTATATCCTGAATGAATTAAAATGAGATTCATAATAAATATAATTTGTTACTAATCAGAATTTTGGCGTGAAGACAAGCTGCAATTTTCAATCCCTTAGCGTGAAGAAAATTCTATACTTCAGACGTCAGAGCTTCAGAAGCCGACGAATTATTGGAGCTGATAATGATATTCCTGTAGATATGCCCCAATGATCTGCCAACTGTCAACATAAAGCTGTAAAATCCACCACTTCCATACGAATAAAATATCATTCTACATTAATTTAAACTTTCTTCATCTGCATCAGAATATCCGATTTGTTAGATATTCTTGAGCCCACTGCTTCCACAAGGGTATCAACAGTTGTGACATTTTGCTCGAACTCCTATTCTTTGATAAGAAAACCATTTTCATGAAGAATAGACAATAGTCTCCGTAATTTCCTCATATGGCGTCCTATCTCGTAATCAATTTCTTGTAATTTCGCTTGAAATTTTCGCCAAGACTCCCTAATTTTCAACACTATTTTACAGTTTTTATTCATACGGCAAAATAAACTGGACATATTGCTGTTGTTGCTAATGTCACCTGATCGGTAATGCCAGGTCGAGGTCCACAAAATTCATCGTGGAAAGGGGCTAGTATTTTACTCCTGTTGTTAACCGTAGCTTTGAGAACAATACTAGTGACTACGATTTGTCTCGATTCCACCCAATTTTGAGGGGGAACACCCAGGAAGGTGGTCAGAGGCCTCCCACCTCTCTTTCCTTTCCACCAACCTCACAAGAGAATTTGCTGCTCGCGACCGCTATTTAGAGTAACCCTCTGCTGCATTTACAAACATCCATGCCTACTCCTGGATTCAAACCCAGACCCAACGTGTAAGGGTTGCGCTGAGTCATCCCTTATTGTGAGAGAGTCGGAAGGAAGATTTGCCATAGTCAAATCAAATTTTGTTAATTAACAGTTCTCAACGAAGACACAAATTCAACAATTCACACTAAGAAATGCACAGATTACTAAATATGTGAAGCAATCGCGGGGTAGACGAGATACTAAAAGACTTAATATTAAATTGGATCACTTACTTTGAAGCAATACATCTGCTAATTCAATTTATTCAAATCTAAATTTAACGCTTAACAGACCAAATTATCAATTATAATATTTATCAATCAAATAACGATGTTCACTTGCCTAGCTTCACGCTACTCATTCATTGCTATCCATAGCAGTCTAACCTCTCTCTCTCTATTAACTCCAAAGTTTAATCTTTATATGCGAGTCTTAATTTACATACTCACATCTTCTTCTTCGAAGGAAGAATTTCAATAGAATAAATTTTAAAGACCAATTTTCCCCAAGGGGACTGTTAGTAAGAAGAACTCGAATAGACCCCTGACAAATGGCACAGCAGTCAGCGTCACTAACCATTGTATCGGATAGGTGGTAAAATGTACGTAAAGTACTGTAAACTTACGCATAAAATCTAACTCTGAAATTTGATTGATTATATAGGATACTTTAAATATTGCTGTTAATTTCAGCTCACTCATGCGATTTCCTTATAGTGTTGTAACATTTACAAACAAGAATAAATATTTGCATATGAATTAAATTTAAAAAATTTATTCTAGCATTTAAGCTTATACTATAGCCATTTAAAGTGATGAATTTTTTTAAAAAAATATGTAGCTAAAAATATTTTGTCTTTTGATACATTTAAGGTGTAAATGTTTTAAATATCTGTGCAATATTTTAGATGTTTTCATTTTTTAAACTTTCTTTATGTTATTAAAGATAAAATATTTTGTTTAAAAAATATTTCGAATGAAGTTTTTGTTAAATCCGTCAAATTTTTTCCCGTCACAAATTATAAACATTAAAATTGAATATTTCAATGGTAATAATACATTTTAGTTAATAATGATATGATAATACATTTTAATTAAGTTATACTTTTCAAATATTTAAAATAAATTTTTAATATATCCAATAATGAAGAATTATTCAATATTAACATGCATTTCTTTGTTTTATTAATTGTTGTTACTAATACCACCTATCTGACGTAGTCAGATCGAGGCCCACGAAATTCATCATGGCAACGGGCAAGATCTACGCTTGTCGTTAGCCTAAGCTTTGTGCCCCATGAAGGTGACAGTACGATTTTGCTCAAACAACACGATAGATGGCGACACCATTTGGACCCACTGATTTAACGAGCACGTTCTCCGTGTGTACTCGGTGGATAGTTGGGGGCATCGGGCATCGAACCCATGCCTTCCGGTCTGGAGTCCGATGCTCTAACCACTAGGCTACCCACTGCCGTTTTATTAGTATAATATCTAAAGATAAATGTCCATTCTTTCGTTATTAGGGATACAATTTCTACCTTTAAATGATATTAAATTCTATTATTTATTTCTATAAATAAAATTTATATATATATATATATATATATAAATCAGCTCATATTTAAGTTAGTAAACATTTGGTAACAGTATCTTCAAATTTAACTTAAAAAGAGAAAAAATAATAATATAATTACTCAAGCTTATTAAACGAAAAATAACATGCTTTTTTTTTTCTTCATTTTTACAGAAAATGCAAGTTTTCTATTTTTCTTGACACGAAAAAGCATTCAATCCCCCTTAAATCATTAACACTGCCAATGAAGCCACTTATTCAACAGAAGGAAAAAACACCTTTCCTTAATCTCCTATTGTTTACCATACGACCAAAAAGCTAAAGGTTACATGCCGCTCTGATTATGATAATAATAGGCTCTGAGAAAAGTCCTAATCGAATATTCTACATCGTGAAAGATTCAAAATTAAATTTGCACCCATCTTACGAGTTCTTGATCGCATCTAGTGTGAGTATGTGAGCTGGAAGGACATAATTAAGTTTCAATTCTGCCTGTGTGTAACCCAACACAAAATAGATAATTTGCCTCACGGTCTCCGCGCGTGCATTAACTAATGAGTAAAAGGGAATATGTGAAGGCGGAAAGAAATAAAAGAGGATTTTTCAAACCTAATAAAATATTCAGAAAAGCAAAACATACAGTTTATTAATATTCATGTTCCATATATAAAGCTTGTGATGAGAGTTATACAGCCAAGATTTGTAAAATAACTTTTAAACAGTGAAATGCTTATTCATTAAAACTACTCCTAGATGACTTCTGGGGTTTTCTTATAATTAAGGGAAACAATGGGTTTCAAATTTTATTAGGTTTTATAAACAAACAAATGATAATGGATGGTTCTTATTGGCTTCTACGTCCAAACACAAAAATTATTGTAAGAACTTTTGATTCTTATCAGCTATTTTCATGGTGTTTTTTTTTCTCTCCAAAATTTAATCCCTTTTATTGAAAACTTTTCATAATGATAACATTCAATGCTTAGGTAATCACTAGAACATTACTTCTAGGATTAATATTTAAGTTTTCAGTTCCAGACAAACTGAAATCAAAGGTACCGAAATTTAAATAAATAACTGTTACCATTTCATTTTAAATTAATTTCTCGTATTTTCTTGAATACAAGTAGAGTGGAGATATATTTTGCATCTTTAAAGACGAAGTGTATCGCGGTGACATTAATAACAAAAAATCTTTTTTTTAAAATATTTTTTTTAAGAATTAAAAATTTGATTTACAAACTATTTTTATTGACTCACGTTTTGTTACTCGAAATGCTTTTTTTAATTAATCTCAAAAATGAAAATATGGAGGAAAATTAGGCGTTTAAATGTGATGTTGCTTATGCCACCTGATCGACAGTAACATCAAATCAAGGTCCACAAAATTCATCGCGGGTAAGGGCTAGATTTTTACGCCTGTCATTTAGCCTAAGCTTTGAGCACCCATGCGGTGACAGTACGATTTTGGGTCGGTTTTTTACACAATAGATGGAGACACCATCTACCTCCCCCTCCCCAATTTAGGCATGGAACTGGAGGGGAGGGAAATATTTTCAGCCCTCTGCACTCGTGGTTTCAGCAGCGACCACCCGCAAGACTTTTGGACCCACTGATTTAACGAGCACGTACTCCGTGTGTTCGCGGAGGGTATTTGGTGGCATCGGGCATCGAACCCAAGCTTTCCGGTCTGGAGTCCGATGCTCTAACTACTAGGCTACCCACGACCCACACACATGCCCGTTTACATGTTGTTGTTGTTACTTATGCCACCTGATCGACTGTAACATCAAATCAAGGTCAGGTCCACGAAACTCATCGCAGCAAGGGGATAGATTTTTACTCCTGTCGTTAGCCTAAGCTTAGAGCACCATACAGGTGACAGTACGATTTTTTGCGAGTTCCACTCCCAATTTTGAGGGAGAACACCTTGGGAGTGGTCAAGAGCCTCACACCTTTTTCCCCTTCCACCAAAATCACGAAAAGACTTGCGGCTCGACGGCTATTTAGAGTACAGCCGTGCCGCGAAGGCACTATACATTTACAAAGATCCATGCCTTCTCTGAGATTCGAACCGTGCCCAACGGCACCGCAGTCAGCGTCACTAACAACTATACCGGATGGGTGACGTTTATATTTAATCACACATAGAATTCAAAAAATTTTAATGCTATAAAAAAAAGCAAATATAACTGTTCTTTGAAATGATTATCATGGATAAATTTATATGTTAATTATTCATTGCTGAAACAAAAAAGTAAGACTCTTCTTCGCATAAAATTTTTCTTCTGTATCTAACAAGGGGAGGACACAACTAAAGAAATTCATTCGGAAACGAGACTGTGTAATAGTAGTACTCCTTTAGGGTGTTCAATGTAATTCCGCCGAATGGGCAGTCAATTCGGAGAAAATATCCTTCGGAATTCATGCTTAGCTTTTATAGAATTAAGTTTTAATTACCTCCAGTGACACAGTGGCATAGTTTGTAGAGTACCTGTTAACAACGTGGTATGGCAAGGTTCGAGTCACGTGATCAGTTTTTTTTTAAATTCATAAAAAAAATTTACAATTAAATAAATTTTTTATATATTTTATGTAATTATAAAATAATTAAATTAATAATATATAATATAAGATATATATTATTTTTATTATATTAATTATAAAAAAAATTATAAATAATTATTATAATATATTTTATGCATTATTATAATATTTTATTTGTAATATATTGTATTTCATATTATAAAACTATTTGTAACTAATTTTTATATAAAATATCATTTATTTATTATAATATATCTTTATAATAAATATTATTTATTAATAATAATATTTTATAAAATATATAATATAAATATTTTCATAATTACAGTAATTATTTTACTTTTTAAAATACAAAATACTTATCTAAAATATCATTTAGTAATTAATAAACCTTTTTTTAATAAATTTATTTCATTGTAAAAAAAATCAATTAATTTAAAAAATAAAACGAAAAAAGCGTTCGCATGCCTCGAACCTTGGCCAACCGCGTGGTAAACAGGTACTCTGCCAACTATGCCACTGCATCGCTGTAGGTAAATAAAACTTAATTGTACAAAAGCTAAGCATGAACTTCGAAGGCTATTTTCTCCACCCATTCGGCGGAATTTAATCGAGGGTTGAACACCCTAAAGGAATACTACTATTACACAAAGTCTCTTCCCCAAATGAATTTCCTTAGTCGTGCCCTCCTCTTGTAAGTCACTTAAGCAAAAATAATGTTCAAACTCAAATTATCAAAACTTGTTTGATTTTTGTCACTATTAGATATATCATTTCTTTACAATTGTTTAAAAAGAGCTAAGTCTACATATGGAAAATAAAAACTTGAAATATTTTGAATAAATTTACATAACGATTGTTAGTATAGGAATGAACTATTTGCGCTAATTTTTTTATAACTTTGTAATGCTTGTCGGTTCCTGCTTCCCTGTATCCCCCTTGTCTACTCTCGGCCCCGGTTAGATGTGTGGGAAGAACTGAACAATCAGTCGACATGATTCACTTTAATTATTTTATTGTCACAAAATATTAAATAAGCACAGTGATAATCTAATTAAGAATAATGATCAGCAAGCAGAGCGCGAAGGTGAGACTCGTTAACCTGGGGATAATATTATGGACTCTCAACTGATTCCACGATAACTTATACAAGCTCAATTTCAACTACGCAGCGCACTAATAAGTTAAACTTCTATTTAAACAAGGATCACGATACCTGTACTCTTGTGAAGTCCTACTGTTGAGGCCTTGAACGGTAATCTTTAACTGGATTCGATCCCTTCCGCGTGATCCTCTCTGGGAATTCTTCAATTGATACTTTTATAAACTTAGATTTGCACTTAGATAGATAGATAGATAGATATCCTCCACTCACCAACTAACCCCAAAACTCGCGAATACAGAATTTATATAATATACTTAATTTGCATAATCACGTTTTCTTCCTTCGGTGAAAGTTGGCTGGCAAAAATATTTCCCCAGAAGAGTCCCCAAAGGGTTAGTCATAGACGCGTATAGATCCGTCACAACTTTTTCCTTCACTTTTTAGTATGCATTTATACGATGAATATTGAGTTTTATATTAATATTTTTTTCATAATCCTATACAATATCTGCAAAACTAAATCAAATAATTGATTGGAAAATGTAAGAAAGATCGGTAATTTTGTAGTGTACAGATAGAATTCAATTCTATTTCATTCTTTCTCTCTCTCTTAATATTTATCACATATTTAAGCTATATTTCACTCTGCAACTCATAAGTATTGGAAAGCAACTGATAATATTAATTAACTCTAAATCTCATGTGAATTGGGTCATCCATTAATATCTTTCTAAAAGCTCTTACATTTTCATTGTCATAAATATTCTGGAAACTGAAATAATGTATCAATTGAAAATATATAGTCCCTTAGTACAGCGTTATGACCGCTTTGTGATATTCAAATCTAAGTATAATTGAATATCGTTTCATATTGTTGAATAGAGCTTCATAATTGACGTAAAATTCCCTATTGACAATATATGTGTACATTAGTCAGTCTCTTGTGTAAGGATACTGTTCGATGCCAAGGCAATTTTCCATAATTTTAAATTAACATAACATAACAATTTTTATTTATTTGTTGAATTTTTTTTTCGCTTGCTTATGTGTCAGTTGTAGAGTCCAGCTGTTTTTTAAAGTAAGCAACAAATTGTTCAGGATTGTAATAGTAAGTACTATGAGACAAATGAGAAATTAGATAGTTCTTTTTTCTCATTTAACAGTTTACTAATTTATTTATTAAAAAATTTCTGTTTAAATTTTTTTTTCTATTTGTAGGATCAAATAATTAACTGAACTGAACTGAAGCAAATAAATACAAATTTTGAAATCACTAAATCTTAATTTATAGACCGGACTTATTTTAAATCAAATGTGCGTCAGCAACTGTGTTAGATGTTGTTCAATAATATCTCCTGCTGATGGAAAAAACTCAACTTATTTAAATCCATTTTTAACGCTTCAGTCATTCTAAATGTTAACTTGATTGTGATTTTGTGTAAAGCTTTTATTAAAACTAAAAGATGCAGCTGATTTCATTTTGAAACCTGTTTATAATTAAACCTCCGCAGAATGAATCCTGGGTAAAAACACACTAAGTTAAAGCAAATCTCGCAAGCTTACTCACAAAAAAAGTATCGAACAGTTTAAAAACTAGCATTTAAACTAATTGTTTCATTTATAAATTAGAAAATACTGTGTGTTGATAAAGTTTTTTTAACAAAAATGTACATATCTTAAAAGTCTTAACTTTATTTTCGTAAATAAAAATTACAGATAAAACAAATGATATCCTAATTATAAGAAAGTAAACAAAAATAAATCTTTGAAATACCATTTTTTTAACTTTCATTCTTTATATTTATTTTAATAATAAGATAGGGGAATGAAAATACTTATTGGTTTGACTAGCAGTAAGTATCGATCCCCCTGTTATTGAAAATTCATCTTGTACATTTCACGTGAATCTATAAACAAATGGCTCAAACGTACTTTTTTTTTGTAAAAATGAAATAATTTTGTTACTATTGGTTTCAATTTTAAAAGACAGTGATATGTTAAAGTTACTTAACACATATTGCTCTTCAGAGAATTATTAATATTATTTTCTTCATTTAATGTTATGCAATGAATTCTTATTTCAAATAGAAAGTATTTATTTTTAATAGTCTGCCTTATTTTCTTCATTTGACATTTGTTCTACATGTTACGCTGGCCTTCTGCACCCAAGGTTGCGGGTTCGACCCCGGCCGAAGTCGGTGGATTTTCGTGATGCAGAAAATCGACAGTGGCCATGTCGTATGATTATACGGCATGTAAAAGATCCCTAGAGTGTCTGTTTGGCTTGGGCCCTCTCAGCAAAATGAAATCCTGGTACAAGTTCTCATCGTTAGAGCTCAGGTGTCTCTCTGTGGGGGAAACTGGACGTCAAAATTACTTGTGGCGAATGGTATCCGCCTATACGGCACCGCACTAAAGAGTGATATCAGCTCTTGGGGATGCACTAGGTCTGCAATGGTATAAATACAAATCCGCAGCTCATTGAATTAAAAAAACCCTTTTAAACGCTATGTTTAAAATATTGCAAGAGGACTATTTATTTAATGTTGTAAATTAAAGGGAATAATCGTAAAAATATTCGTACTATTTCGATATTTTACGTAAATACAACCTCTGACAATAAAGTTCCGTGAATAGTCCTGTAACATTAACTTAAATGAAATATTGACGAAAGTTACCTTACTGTCCTTCGAAATAGTCACCTCCCATAACTATGCACCTATGAGATCTGTTATACATGTCCTGGAAACTTTGTAAGAAGTCTTCTTTTTTGGGATGGAGTTCAAAAGTATCGTCACATTTCGTTGGATATCAGGAATAGCGCCAAATCTCTTTACTTTCAAATCGAGTTTGAGTCGGGGGAATAGGAAGGAATCTGGAGGATTAAGAACTGGCGAGCATGTCGGATGTTCAATTTACACTACCCTCTTTTTTGCCAGGAATGTTTTGGCGATATTAGCTGAGTGAAGGCGAGCATTGTGATGACCAAAAAATCAATGAAACTCGTTGGGCGTATTTGGGTTGTACCTTAAGTAGACGTTTCATGAAACGGGTCAAAATTTCAATGTACCTGGCAGCATTCATCATCGTTCTCTTGGGAAGAAATTCCTTGTGGATAATGCCTTGACTATCAGAAAAGGTGATGTACATCGTTTTGATGCTTGATTTTTCTGCTTTGACCTTTTTCCTACGAGGTAATGCAGGAGAACACCATTCCGTGCTTTGCCGCTTCGTTTCAGGGTCGTACCTGAGACACTGGGACTCATTCTCAGTGACAATACAGTTCAAGAATCTTACTTAGTCTTCATAAACACGTACCAGCATCGCATAAGTTTCTTTCGGTGTCTTTCCAAGCTTAACAAAACTTTAAACTGATCTTTTGTTCGTTCATTTTCCTGTTCTCAGTTAAGAACCAATCCACTAAACAAACACTTTGTAAAACAAGTCTTACTCGGAAAACAAATGACGCTCAACTGAACAACGGTGGTGGCAGACGGCCAACACCTGCAGCTTCGCATGTGTGCAGAGTCTTGTATCGTTAGCGTTGCTGGATCAGCTGTTCTGACTTCATTCACATAACTTTATTGTCAGAGGTTGTATATAACCAGATTATACCACAATAAATCTCATTTATTCCCACACACCCCGAATCATTAAAGATAAAACTTTTTAAACAGAAAAACTTATTTAATTTATGCCGTAGACCATGGAATAAAATTACTCAACTTTCATTCGAAAGGTTAGAAGAAAAATCTTAATTAAATACTCTATTCCTTGACACATTAGCTAAACTTAATTAACAAACATTTTATGAACCTTTGATTACATTTAAAGGCCTGTGGATCGGAAAAGGGAAATATTTAAATCCCGAAAACTCAAAGCTTGTTTAATTGAGCATTTCGTTGTCTACGCAAGGGTTAAGTATCAATTCTCTCTGAGTGTTCTCTTGAACGAAATATAACTTACTTCTCGATCTTAGTGCATGAATAAGTTAGTGGATAAAAGCAAATGTCTCTTACACACATCCTCAAAGGTAAAGAAGTTGGAACATGCATACCTAATTAAATATTCAGGAAAACGAAGTGTGAAGCTCATTAATATTCATATTTCATCAAGACGGTGAAAAGAAAATGTAGAAAAATGTTCATAAAAGTTGTTTATCGAAGGTATGCTGAGTCATTAAAAATTACACTTCTGCGATATTCAGATTTTCCTTATCTCAGAGGAAACAATAGATTTCCAGTGTTACTTAGAATTGTAAATAAAAAATAAATTAGAGCTATATTACTGACTTTCTCACCCTTATACAGTACATAAATTCTTGAAGAATGTAATTTTTTTTCTACAATTTTTTTCTCAATTTTTTTTATCATTAGGAGTATTATTCAAACAACGATGAATTATTAGAAATATTTTTTGTAATTAAAATAACGTCGTCTTTTTTTATGGAAAAAACAGTAATCTGATAAATACTATATAAAAATGCTAAACATTTAAACGATAAAAAAAGAATTTTAAAAATTTTAAAGTATTTATTACCTAAAATAACATGAGATAAAATCTTGACTTGGTTTTCGAATCACATTATCTTTAGAACATGATGCATTACATTTGATCCGTTTTTAGTTAAAACCATAGTCTTGAAATAAAATTTCATCAGTCTAGTAAAAAGATAAATATGTGTTAATAGTTTGAAAAAGTATAGAATTTCGAGTTCATATTTTGAAATTTTGTTTCCAATAGCACAAAAATCAGATCTTGCAATAATAATTATTTATAAATCCAAGAGAGTCATCTAGGTTTAGATCTCCTGAAATAATTCAATTTGATTCCATATATTAATAAATCAGTAAAATATTGATAACCAAGGTTTAAATTAAGAAAGGGTGTAAAAGTAGGGGAAGTAATTAAATTGATAAATTTCATTTAATTGTTTCAGTTATCTCATTTCCCTAAACGCTTTTTTCTCAAAAAAAATGTGTACCGTTATTTATTTATTGTGGAATAAGAAAGAAATATAATCTAGTGTATTAAATAAATATGCCTATTTCGCATAAAATTTAAATGTATTGATTTTAATTAAATGTATAAAATAAAGGATATTTTGAAATATGAATATAAAATTGTAGCTTATTTTATGAATCAGACAATGAATAATTAATCGTCTGGATAAGAGCTTATAGATTCCATTGTCAGTATGTTGATTGTCTGTTATACTTCATTTTTTTTAGTTTAGGAACTGAAAAAGTTCCTGTTTAGTGTGTAAGAACCATAGATATTTCATCAAAAATTACGTATATACAGTATTGGTTGGAAGGATATTTCACATACTTTTTTTTTCCTTGACTGACGTGAGTATATTTTAATATAGTGTGCTCAAATAGCAGCAATCTCACTCGTTGACTCTCTGTCAACAAAGTAAACATACTTTTTGCCATTACATTAAGTTTAAGTATTTACTGTATTTTGACCATGGATGAAAAAAATGACTATTCTTGGTTAAAAAAAATTCACTCGGAAAATGCAGGAACAAATAAAAGATTATAAATAAAGAAGGCTTCAATACTTACCAAATTGCTGTTGGACTGATTATTGCTGGTATACAAAACAATTTCCAGGTTAATAAATAATTTCAAAATCTTCGTAATTAAGTCCGTCAAAAGTGCTCAAGCAAGCCTATTGAAAATAACATAATTTGGTCATTAAAAAAATCACCCAGAAAATCAGCCAAAATTATTCAAGATGTTTTTATAAAACAAAGGTAATCTTCCTGGTCAAATGGAAATTTTCAAGGTCCTATTAGTGCTAATTTAAAATCCTATAAGCGTACAAGAAGCATAAATTGCCTGCTGAGAACATTGCTGTTTGACAATTATTTTGTAAACAGTATCAAGGAGGAACACTCCTAAGTAATGGAAATGTGTTTTGTTTTTACACGAGACAAAGTATCACAATGTTGTGCTTCTTTCAGACAGATAGAACTTCAAAATAAAAAGCTGCTACAACATTACATTATTTTTGCCATGAAGAAAACTACAGGTCAGGGTGTGGAAACCATCTGTACAACAATCACAAGGTATGGATTGGGGTTCGTGAGTGAAAAAGGCATCAATTAACGAAAATCTATAATCCTCTCTCTCTCTCTCTCTCTCTCTATATATATATATATATATATATATATATATATATATATCATGATATACTTTTGAGAGAAGTTATGCTTATGAAGATCAACGAATGAACCCACTTCCAATATGTTGGATCCTTTTATCAAACTCTTAAGATTATGATTTGAAAAATGAAGCTTAAGATTCTTAGGCCGCCTGGAAATTCACCGGATTCTAAAGAACTGTTGCATAATTTTTAAAATCCAAATTGGCTCAGTAAATCGCAATTAATCTCTTCAACTAAAAGTAAGTATCAAACAAGTATAGATTACATAAATCTCAATAGAATACTGCAAAAAATTATGAAAGCTATATTGAGGAGAAAACAAAGGTTTTCACACCAAATATTGAGCTCATTATCAAGCTTATGCATATGTTGTGCCTTAATTTAAATGAATCATTTAAATCAAAATAAATATTCTTGTACAATCATATTTATGTTCCCCTTATTTGTGGTGAATCATCCATTCTGGTGAATATTGTATAAATATAATAGTCAAACTATAAAATTAGAAAAAATGAAACATATGCATATTGTTGAAAAAAAGTGAAGAAATAATAATGAATAGAAATAGGGTTAGCAACTTTCTAGAAAAAGAGAATGATATTTTTAAAGAAATAAATAAGGGTAGATAATAATTTAAAATAAACACGGAATACCCGAGGAAGCTGAAATGTAAATAAACATTTTATTAGAAAACTAAGTTTGTTTTGGGCAAATATTTTTCAGAAAACGGAAAAGTTTCTGAAATTTTTGAAGTATTGCTCTTCTTGAGATTCATTTTAAACAGATTAGTAACATACCCTCGGTTTCTTCATAAACAAAACTATATTTACACAAGCCATTATTATAAAAATAAAATGCGAAAGCTTAATTTTTGAAATCTATATGCCCTGTAAAGTATTGTATTAGTTTTTCATTAAAAGCATAACAATATTATATTCTCATTTTAGTTTTAGAGGAAAATGTTTAGAAAAGTTTAATTTTTATAAGCGAATTATATTCTAAAAAGACTACACATACTGAGATTATTTATGATCATTAAAGACGTTTCGAATACGAAGATGTCCTATTGACATTTAACTGTTTCCTAACATACTTGAGTGGAATTAACTACTCTTTTAACAACTGTAATCTGCATCATTTAAAATATTCAGTTTGCCTCGAAGCAAAATTTGAATGGATGTTAACTATTAATTCTTAATCATGAATGCTAATGCAAGGTACAGAAATTTGTACTACCCAAAACATTTTGAAAACTTAACTCCTATAACTTGCTAGACATATATTATTCTGAATAAAATTGATTTTAAAGAATAAATATTTGGATGTTTCAAAACAATTAAATTAGGTATATATATAATTGAAACTATAATTACATGTAATTATTTTATTAAAAGCTTTGTCTGACTCAGGTACATCATACTGCGCACTTACTTATTCATTTTGTTATCATAAATATTAAATGGATAAATTCCATAAGATTGTTCAATTTTTCCCTCTTATTATAAATGAAAGTTTCCTTCATTTTGAAGAAGTTTCTAATAAGTGTAATCAAATTTTAAACTTTTTTATCCCTTTAAATTTAATTTTATAATATAAGAGCCAAAAGAAAAGAAATTAAAACTTTTTCTCTCTTCTTATAAATAAAAATTTTCTTACTTTTTTTAAAAGTCTTCTGATCTTTGAAATCAATTTTTAAACTGAATTTTATCCTTGAAAACTTAATTCTGTTAAACAAGAACTTTACAAAGGACATTTTTATGGTTTGAAATAAAAAAAAATATTCATTTATTGCATTAAAATGTACGAAGAAAGGGATCATGTATTAAATATGGAAATGAAGGATAAGGTAGCGGACCCATTTTTAGGAATAAATTGGAAATTCAAATTATACGATCATAGAAAGGGAAGCTTCTAATTCTTGAAGAAGAGTTAGTAGAAAGGATTTTAGTATAAAAAATATAAATAAAAAATGAGCCACGAAGTCCTACTATTTTGTGAATCGCAACAAGCAAAATATAGGAGTAAAATCGTTAATAACTGGCCCAATGACTTATTCCTTTTAGCCCAGCTGTCTAACATGCAACAGAGCGTGTGTTTGCGGAATGGAAGGTTGACGGTTTAAATTCAAATACTGCACTTTAGATCTTTACAGGTTGAGCCTAAGCAGGTTTAACGTATACATAATGTGACCATTTATTTTTTGACTCAAAACGGGACATTGTTTTATTTAGGTCAATTAGCAGGTATTCAATGGAAAAAAACACTTTTTTAAAGTTATTTATTCAGAAAAAGTTAGTTAGCTTAAAAGTTACGAATTAAAAAATATACCCAAAATGTTTAGTTATATTTATGTTTATCAGAGGAACAAATTTGCTTTAATATAGCTGGTGAAGATTTTAAGTAAGAATGAAACTCTTGGAACGTTTTTTTATAGTCACCTAAATTATCAACATCGCCCTTAGAACTGAAATTAGTAACTGGGTTTTCTTAGATGTCCACAATTTGTTGATTACAGAAAATACTCTTTCTACTGGAGCATTTATAGCAGGCAAACAAAAAATATATTCAAATAAAATAGAAAAATTTTCATGCTGTAGATTGTTGGCGTGAAAGTGTTTGAATGCTTCCACCCAACGAGTTTCCGTGGAAACATTTAGATCATTTTTATTCGGTTACTTTTTGCAATGTAATGTAGTTAGAAACTAATGAAAATTCGTCAAAAACTTCTGTATCTTTATACAGTCAATATACTCCTTTTCAATTAATACATCCAGAGATTTTGAACGTCTTCCCATGCGGGTACCTTTTTTAAATCTGCCCAATAAAATATCTCCATTACTTTGGTAAGAAAGCAAGTCCACTGCTCCAGATATTTACGGCTTAATTTATAAGATTCTGTAGCCGTCCGTTTCACAACTCTTCATCCATCTACACTGGTGTGCAAAAATTAAGGATGAAGTCGAAAAATTAGCATATCAGCTGAACGAAGAGGCAGAGCGGACAGAAAGACCAATCAGGAGATTAAGTGAGGAGATGTACGGTAGCACATGCGCAGATATGCAGGTAGACGTAATGGGGGAGTGTCTGAGTAGTAAAGCATGTTGTCGGTGTAAGATTAGTATTTCTGGCAAAGAGATTGCACACCGTATAGCAGTTAAAATCACACCGAGTTGCTGCCTCAGCGAGAAATGGCGAATAATCAATCTGTTAGACGACATCTGGATGCTTTTACCCGAGGTCGAATCATTGGGAAGTTGGAGGAAGGTCGCAGTGTGACAAGTGTGGCTGCAGAGTTCGGAATTGCTCACAGCATCATTTCACGACTTTGGAGACAATTTCAAACTACAGGAACAGCTATCCGGGGTTCAGTAGGGGTCGTCCACGAGGAACCACACCCGCAGATGACCGGTATATTGCCTTACAGGCCAGAAGAAACAGGCGGCAGACAGCGGGAGAAATCGCTAGACACACGACACAGGCGACTGGACGACCGATATCGCGTTTTACCGTGGCCAGAAGACTGCACGGTGGTGGTCTGTTTGCACGACGCCCTGTACGGTGTGTACCTCTAACGCCTGCCCATCGGAGAAGGCGTTCTCTGTGGTGCCGGGAACACCGGAATTGGAGAGACAATGAATGGGGACGATACTCTTTACAGATGAGAGCAGATTCAGTCTGAGTAGCGATTCTCATCGCATACTCATCTGGAGAGAGCGGGGAAGCCGCAATCATCCTCGAACATCATTGAAAGGGACAGGTATGGAGGTGGCGGTGTTCTCGTTTGGGGAGGCATCATGCTTGGTAGTCGTACAGACCTTCACATCTTCGACGCAGGTTCAGTCAACGGGACCCGTTATTGTAACGAGATTCTTCTTCCATATGTGCGTCTTTTTAGAGGCGCTATGGGTACGCAGTTTCTTTTCATCGACGACAATGCACCATGTCATAGCACAGTAGCTGCGAACAGCTCTTAGAGAGTGAGGATATTGAACGTATGGATTGGCCGGCGCGATCTCCGGATCTCAATCCCATCGAGCATGTATGGGATTTTCTAAGCAGACGCTTGGCAGCTCGTACCTTGCCACCAGTAACGATTCCGGAGCTTCGATTGGCGCTTCAAGACGAATGGGCAGCAATGCCTCAACAACTCATTGACACCCTCATTCTCAGCATGGGCAGACGCTGTGAAACCTGCCTAGCAGTCAGGGGAGATCATATCCCCTACTAAAGACCGGATATTTCTTGCTGGGCACCCATCACAGGGATGTTTCGGCCTTCAGTCGCATTGCGCTCCATGCTACTTTTTCAATAAAGCTTCTTTTTATCCCTCTGATTTCTCTTTTAGTAAGTGTTGCTTACATTACTCATGTCCTTACGTATTGGGGATCTTACGGTATTAAATGTGTTGATTTGGAATGCTTTTGTACAAAGTTATATTGAAAAAACCGTCTCGTCCTTAATTTTTGCACACCAGTGTATATAAGTACCATTACCTTTGATTTCACCATTAATTGACGGACTAAATGGAAGAGACTGATTGGTCTGTTTCTGAGTCAAATTGTCTTTTAGCTGATTGATTGATTTTGCAGCTTCAACTGACGATACAGTCTGACCTTCAAGTTTCAATACAGCTTTCCGAACAGCTCCGCGCGGTTTCCGAAAACGGGACAATTTTGCATCCCAGAGTTCATTTCGGGGACACTGGGACTCGTAATTATAAAAAGGGACAGTCCCCCGTTCAAAACGGGACGTCTGGTCACGTTACGTATACATAGCTTTTCAAAGTAAGCTCTGATTGACTGTAAGTGTAAATTTTGCATTCTCGCAAAAAGGCGTATTTGTTTAATCTCTCATCATGCATATGCAAAACTTTTAGGTATTTGAGTAGCAGTATCGTGTAATGGGGCACTTATTTAGTCTGTATTTTGGATTAGAATTTGAATGACTACCAGTTGTGAAATAGTGTCTGTTATTTCATTTTTATCCCAAAGAGGGATTTCCAATGTACCCTCAATGTCAGATATGTAAGATATCTAATGCAATGAGGGACATAAAAGACCTTAACTGAGTGAGCATACAATATATATGATTAAATCTTAGAGCTTGAAGTCCTTCCATTGGCTTGATGTGGTGCTTTAGAGGGGGAGGGCAGGCTCAAGTGTCGTCCTTATTATTTGACCAAGGTTCAAAATTACAAGGTCCTCACCAACAGTTTTCAAAACTCTCTCTCTCTCTCTCTCACTTGTCGCTGAAATTTATACATGTCTCAAGTTCAGTTCAATATAAGATCAGATATTCAAAGGATAGTGATTTGTATAGAATATACACAAATAAAGTTATGAAACGCTATTATTAATGTTTAAATAAACACGGTAATTATGTCTATAAAATAGCCTAATATTCAAAATGAATACAGTAAAATATGAGACCATAATTTATCCTACATTTATTGTTATTGAAAATCAAAGCTTGGTTTTAAAAAATGATCATATAGTAAATGCACTCATATGAAATATTTTGCATTCGCCTCATGTTATTGAGAATTATCGTTAATAACTCTTTTAAATAATTTTATTAATCCCTGTATCCTTCTCCCTTTATAATTTCATTATCTCGGTTCGGGTAATGTCACTCTTAATATGCTATTTCCCTTTATTTGAAATGTTAAATGTATAACAACTTCGACATTAATTATAAACCATATGCAAACATCCTACTGGTAATGGATGTGGAATATATAGGAAAAATCCAAGATGAGAAATGAAAGCTTGATATGGATTTAAAATAGAAATTAATTTTATGTTAAATAATATCTTTATATCGAGAGTTATTCAGTAAGCAGTTGTTTGGAAATGCTACTTTTTTTAACCTTTTTTAAATCAAGTACTGCTAATGGTAAAGGGCATTATAATAGAAATTAAATTAATTCATTATTTCAGAAAACATCCAAACATATATATATATATATATATAATATATATATATATATATATATATATATTTAATGTAAAGAGTTTTATTACATGGTCTTATACAAATCCTTCAATCTAAAATTTTGTAAAATCTTCTTTAAAAAAAAAAATTTTAAGCAATTATATAATTTTTGTTGTATTTTTGTCGAATCTGACAGATGCTCCCTCTGAACTTTTGCATATAATACAGTATTTCAAAGACTCCGGTAGACACATGCATACATGTGTGGAAAATCTCAGACTCCGCATTGTTCATTATA
>BMAO01001010.1:0-120336 GCA_019973975.1 Trichonephila clavata | reverse complement strand
AATGGAAGTTCTCTCATTCTGTAACTTTCTATAATATTTCCTGCTTATAAACTTAAAAACCAATTATGAAAATCTATTTCATAAATCTAAAAAATACCATTCAAGACTAATCTTTTATTTAAAACGAGAAAAAGAGTTTCTTCACAACGGGTAAAAAAAAACTTTTTCTCATAAAGTAGTCGTACATGCATCAGAATCAGCGTAGCGGTTAAAGCTTTTGAAAACAACCGCTTCAGACATATCCCTTACAGGTTGCTATAAATACGTGACAGCTTCATAGTTAGAGTTCAAAAAAAAATAGCTTCTCATTGACAAAGGAATTGAATTAAGCAATAAAATAAGCCGCACCTTTCAAAGAAATCTTGACTTTGAGTTGGGTAACTTGGCGAGCAAGTGATGTGTGGATCCAGCTGTTATTGCCTTCAACACCTCAGAGATTTTTCTCATAAGAAAGAACTCAACCATTCTCTGTTCTCTGTTGTGGCTTTATGTCTAAGGGAATTCATATAAATTAAAACTTATGCAAAATAATTACAATATCACGAATATAAACCACAATACTTAATCCATTTTCAATCTATTTATAGGCTTATTTTTCATTTTAGAAATTCAAATTAATTGTTACGGCTATTCGTCTAAATCATAGGTTCTCAATGTGGGCGATAATGCCCCCTTGTAGGCGTTTCAGGCTTTCAGAGGGGCATTAAAAGATCCAGAGAAAATTAGGGGGCGTTGAGATGGCACGGAGGGGCTTGGGAAAATTAACCAAATATAGTCTAACAAAGACTGACAAAATACCCTGATTATGCACTAACAAAAGTAAACTTTAATACTGTTTACTTATGTTGATTGTATGCATTTAAATCATTTCTGTATCACATGTATGAAAATTCAGATATTTCGGTAGTTCGGGAAGTGGATGAAAAACTTAAAAGATTACATTTCATTCAGACTTACATTAACTGAATGATATAATGCATTTTAATTTCAGTAGTGTACGTGTTGTCTTTATTTGTGAGCAGTAGGAAACGCATATTATCCAAGAAGCATAATTAAATGTATTAACCAGGAATTAACGTGTGATTATTTAAAGGCTGAAACTGTCAATTTATATTTATTTTGAAAGCAATAGTTTATTATGAATTATTTCGTATCATCAAAACACCTGCCTGTCTTTGTAACAGGAAAGCTAAAACTTGTATTCCACTCTTCTGAATGAAGAAGAAATTCACAGAAGAGCGTTTTAATTCCAACAATACCTATCTATGACTAAAATATATAACATTACACATTAAAATATATTTGTGTCAATAGCTATTTAATATTCGCAAGAAAAAAAATTTAAGCTTAAAAAAATTTTTTTTTATTAGTAATAGAATATTTAATTTTTTAACCATGTATTAGGTACACTCTTATTTCTCTAGAGTGGAAGAGGGTGGTATCAAAATATTCACTAGAAAAGGGGGCGCTAGTTCAAAAACGGTTGGGAACGTATGGTCCAGATAAAAGTACAGGATCATATACAGTCGGACCCTAATAAAAAGAATTCATTGGGACCGAACATTTTGTTCGTTAAATCAGGTTTATTCGTTATATCGGGGTCCAAGCAAAATACAAAATTTTCACACCTTTCTTTTAGAAATTCTATATCAAGCAAGTACACAAAAAATATCTATAGCTAGAAATTACACATTTTTTATTCAATAGCTAAAAATACTAAAAATTACTATGCGCCATTTAATTGGAAGCTTTAAAATACTGACTGATTGATGTTTAAAAATCTGTTTGATTTCTGACTCAAAAGAGTTCTTTATTCGACTTTATGCACAGAAGAAAATGCTGCATTTATTACATCCTGCTGCCTAAGTTATGCTTCCACAATTTCCAAACATTGTAAAGTATTAGGAAACGTAACATATTTGATAAAAGTTTCATTATCATGTTCTGCATCAGAATCGCTATTCATTGGCTCTGACAAATCAACAATTTCCTGAACTTCAGTTGCACAGATAGGCAGTTCATCATCAAATGTAATGTAATAATTAAATTCTAAAATATCTTCAGGGTAGTGGAGTTAGAGAATGTATGAAAGGAGTTTCCTGTCCTATTCAAAACTTAAACGATAAAACGATAGGTTACTCATGATTCATCTGCACCTATAATGTCTTATAAAGCTCTGCACCCTTTACCGTTGAAATCGGTAACGGACAAGAAAAATCTTTTTTTCTGTCCCTGACAAAAAGGATGTTAATAAAAAAAAAATTAAATTATTTTCCAACACGAAGTAATAAAAAAAATTTCAGATGTTGAAATAATTTGTTAAATAGGAGTTTTTACATTTTTTTTAATCGGGGAAAGAAAAAAATTCGCCAAATCGTGAAATTCGTTAAATAGCTGTTCGTTATATCGGAGTCCGACTGTATCTAAACAATATTCAGATAAAAATATTCCAGTATCGGGAAAAATACATATTAGTTGTGGATGGGCAAAATTATTATTCATCCGAACCTATCTACGCAGAAAAAATGTTCCATAGTATGAAAATTAGGAAAAAATAGTTTTAAAATTTAATATTGCTACAAAAGGGTTAAATTTTCAGTAAAATGGAAAAAGTCTTAATTTTCGTTAAATGGTTTTAGTCTCAAAATAAAATTATTTTTCTACAACATAAATAACCCAAAATCATGATTATTGATAAGTGCGCATTGAATAATGCATTGTAACATTTCGTAACCCCAGTTCTCGCTGCATCGTCGAGTTAGTCCGATCCAAGGCTTTTTTAATCTTCCGCCTTATGCGGCCCTGAAATTTCAACACTGTAGGGTTCCTTTTTTTAAAATTTAATATGAAAGAATCTATTAAATGTACCTTATGTTTTTTTTTCTTGCAACTATTTACTAGGTGGAGGTCCCCTGATCGCAATAAATGTTAAAACGTTCTAAAACATGTTTTTCTTTAACAAAAATTATTTTGACTTTTTACCATAAAAAAAAAATCTCAAATGACTAAACTCCATTCTCTTGTGGCATTACTTAACTATGAAAACATTTTTAATTTATTTTTCTATTCATCTATATACCAACTTTAGCGCATAGGTGGTTTCTTAAAATCCTTTAAAAAAATTCGGTTCACCTTGATGTATATATTAGTAATACACGTTTTTTCTATATTATTTTAGCGTTTCTAACTACTAGAGAAATCTGTTTTATAAAATTGTTTGATTGATTAAGGAGCCTCTCGTCTTGTAGAGGAACCATGGCATATGCCAGGAGTCAGCAAACTTTCGAAGTGAAGAGCCAGCTTGTAAGTGAAACAAGATAACTAAAATGTCAAAGAGCCACTTTTACGAAGAGCCACATACGCGAAAGTAGAAGGGGAAATGAATCTCTAGTAGCAATCGCGGTCTCAAGACTGTCGTGCTCCAATTAATATTTTTATAACATTACCTACTCTTTCTCAAAGTAAGAATATTGAAGAAATTTTTTAAAGTGATAACCTCTTTAGGCACGGTTTTCTGAAGAGGGAACCTAAATTAAATGTCAGGTTCAGTAGCGCACACAAAATTTTTTCAAGGGTCGAAAGTCCCCTAACTCGTATCATACCTCAAGAGAACACCAAATGATTTTTCTGAATTTGTCGATTTTATTAATAAAAAAACTCTAAAAAATAAATTATTGAATTAATAATTAGCATTAATCAATAAAATAAATTGTTAATTATAAGTACTTAATAAAATTTTACGTTATATATATATATATAGGACTATCATCAATCGAAAAAAACTCACGGGTTTTGGGGGTGTCCGGACCCCTAGGACACCCCCTTGTGTGCGCCACTGGTCAGGTTCTAATTTATTCGAATTCAGTCGAATATCGTGCTCGGGTGGTGACGTGCGCTCAGTTTTGAATTGAAAACTTTTTAGGCACGTGTTTTTTTTAAGTAAAAATTTCATGCACACTTTTCCCATGAAGTTTTATACATAATTTTTTTTGTTTAAATATTACTCTACTCAACCCCAGCAAGTGGACGAAAAAAGAGTAAGCAAAAATAATTGGAAAAAAGATTATTCTTATGTTGTTTTTTTTTTTTAATCCAAGGGGCTGTGTATTGTTATTTTTACCATTTCAGACCTAGTACATCCCAGAAGCTGGTATCACTCTTTAATGAGCACCATATAGGCGGATACCAATCGCGGCAGGTAATTTTGATGCTCAGTTTTCTCCACAGAGGTAGGCAACTGAGCTCTGACGATGCGAACCTGTACTAGGATTTAATTTTGCCGAGAGTGCCCAAGACAAACAGACACTCTAGGGATCTTTTACATGCCGTATAATCATACAAGATAACCTCTGTCGATTTTCTGCATCACGAAAATCCACCGACTTGGGCCAGAGCCAAACCCGCAACCGTGGTGCAGATAAGAAGAAACAAAACATTGTATCGATTTTTTGATTCAGCAGGAAAAGCATTTAAGCACAAAATGGGCCAAAAGAATTAAAACCCGAAATTTTAATGAAGTTAATTGGGGTGAAAATTGCTAATATTTTGGCTTATATGAGTAATGACAACTAATAGAGAAAATAAAAGCATTACTTGTGAAAAAGTGAGATTCCTCTTGTCATCGGTCCTTGACAAGTGTGCAAAATTTCGAATTAATTTGACCTTTTAAAGAGGGTAAAAATATCGAGCTCTCAGAGATTCCGTTACATACAGGTGAAGCTAATTAAAGCGTGTTAAAAAAGAAATGTATTGTGCACACATGAAAAGAATAATTGATGGAAACAAAAAGGGTTGAGGTAAGTGATACATCTTTATGTAATACAAAGATTTTTTTTCTCTGTTATATTTCAGGATACAATGAATGTAGAAACCAGTGACAAAATGTAGATGTTATCAATTTAAAACATTATAGATTGCCCAGAAAAAAATATTTAACTAAGAGATTAGATCTTTAAGATACATCACACAAATGTTGTTTTGTTCGCTAAAGGCTGCGATAACGAAAGTAAGAAGGAAAAAAATTCAAGAATGATTTAATTTAGACATCCTTAATAAATCTTTTTGCTATAAATCTTGATATCTCAGTACTATTTAGATGTTAAAATGAATCAGAACATATGAGACAAAGAATTTATCACTCATCTTAAATGTCATTGGAGTAATAATCCTTCTTTAAATTAATCTATGAATTAAATGATACCTCAGAATTAGATAAATAGATAAAAGATAAAAGGGGAGGAAATTAAATTTGATAAAAAAATATTACTTCTTGCTCTTAGAATATAAAAACTTCAAATCATATATATATAGTTTATACTCTGTACTATAAATTGATAACAGATAAAAGGGGAGGAAATTAAATTTGATAAAAAAATATTACTTCTTGCTCATAGAATATAAAAACTTCAAATCATATATATATAGTTAGTACTCTGTACTATAGAGACATGAATTATAATAACACTTAAGATGAAACAGAAATTGGAATTTAAAGCAGATATTAGAATTTAGAATGTTAATAGAAATTATATAAAAATATATAGTGATGCTGCAGCATTATAAACATTGCTGATAGGACAGCTCTTATATGTAAAATAATTTATATGAAAGTGGGGTTTAACATGTTTTCTGGCCAGCCAACCTTCCACCTTTCACTTAGTAAAACTGAGCAAAATCCTACTGTGAGAGAAAATATTGGATAGAATTTCTATATAAATCCACTACAAGAAAAAGGTAGCTTAACTAAAATTACATTCAAAAATGCATAGCCCGCGATGTAATAAAGAAATTATTGCCAGATTCTGTACCCAAATACAAATAAACACACACTATCGTGTGCAGTCCTGTAATAAACAGGTTGGAGCTTACAAGTTTTGCGTTGTGTTGTCTCTGCTTGTCTCCCCAGTAACGTAACTCCTTTGATAACCATCTGTCTGCGACCCCTTCTTAGTGTTTTCCGGTTCCTCAGGCGAAAAGACCCTTCTATTTTTCTTTCCTTCAAGTGGACAATAGATCAATCGTACCTGTTATCAGCCGTCCATGTCTTTAGTTTAACACGGTGCCTTGCTACACATGTGCTCAGAAAGGAGAGTCGGCTAGTCTGAAGAAGAGATGTGTATGATTGTGTATGAATGAATTGAATGTATTATTTTATTACAGGACTTTTAACTTCTGTAAAATATTTATACTGCATATATAATATGTACTTTTTAAAAATACTTTAAAATAATTTTATACATATGTACACAATTGTTGTTTTATTACATAGTTTCAAATTTAAATATGTTAGAAAAAAATTTCTTTTCGTATATTTTGAGAATTTTTGATAATTCAAACTCTTGATAATTCGAAGTTTTTCATTGGTCCCTCCATCTTCGAATTATCGAGAGTCGACTGTATATGTTTTCTTCGTTTCATTTCAGCATGTGTCAAATCCGATTCCAAAACATATTCATCACAGTACCTCTCTCTCCGACTTTTTTTTCTTTCAATTTCATTGACTATCGAATAACCATGAAATATGATTGCTTTTCCTTATCTATAAAGATTGAAGCTACTATTTTTTTATGCATTTAAGTGTTTAATTTATGCTAGTCTTCTTTCATCGTACTTCTATATCATTTAAACTAGAAAAGCTAATGATACCTTTTGATTTATTTTGATTGAAAAGGGTAACTGTTACGAATGACAGAAATGTTTTTATTTAAAGGCATATGAGGATTAGAAACTTGATTTAGATCTAGTTTATAAATTTCTGTTCTAGAAAGTTTTAAAGTTTTTTCATAAATTAAAATTGTAACTTATTTTCTAGTTTCCTGGGTTTTTTATAACACAAGCACACACACACATATGTGTGTGTGAGGGGGCGGGCTATTGTTGTATACCAATGAAGATTCATATTTATGTTGAATTTTTAAAAAAAATGTTATTGATTTTATTTTATTCTTTATTAGCGTCCGCTCTTCAAAAAATATTTTATCGAACATTGAACTAAAGCAAAAAATACGTCAAACCAATATTCATACTTTTTAAAGTATGCATAAATATATTCTTACTACATGTCAGATTTAATTCAAATGTTTCATTTCAAGGGGTGTTTTTTTTTTGACGACTTCCTGGTTAGCTAAAAAGTTTCAGCCGAATTATTTTGTGTTTTTAAGAAGTATAATTTATTCTAACTTTAACTAATTATAATATAATAATGGATTCATGCTTAAAAAACTAAACATCATTAAAAAAAAATTTAGGGCAAATTATATCACTCATCAAATTATTTTTAGAGTTCTTTTGAATTCATTGCTAAAAGTTTAATATTCATTATCACATTTATTAAGAATTATGTGATATAAGGTTTTAAATATTACCAAATAATGAATGTATCGAGAAAATTTTAATGGCTATAACAAGAAAAAAAGCTTCAGTTGTTTCATGAAAAAAATGTCATGAAATAGAAAATTCATTGCACATATTTATGCTGTCAGTTTTTTTAAATCACTCGATTTCAATTAATATACATAAGAAGGAATATTAAAAAAGATGAAAAGCTAAGTATCTTATTTTATAAACATCTTGTCAATTGAAATTTGAAAACTATTCATCACTATTTAACTTTTTTTATTAATTAATATTTTTTTAATTTGATGCTCTTGACGAACCACGGTATCCTTGGCAAATGTACGTGCATAATGTCTAAACTGTCTAGATTATGAAATGATACACACGCACACACACTCTTTTAATTAATGCAGAAAGATTCTATTTTTCTTTAAAGTTAAGCTTTGATTGATTGTAGAGTTTTGCAAAAAAAATCTTTTAAATCAATGAACGCTGCAAAGGAACTTACAGCCCATAATAAAATTAGAAAGCATATATAGTTTCAAATAATCATCTATCATCAAAAAAAAAAAATTTCATTTTTTTTTTAATATAAGAAATATTTATGTAAAATATTCTTTGATTCAAAATAAGCTCGACAAATGATCAAGATTTTCTTTTTGACGTTTGCAAACTTAAATACTGGCTAATTTTTAAGATATATTTAAATTTTTTTTAATAAAATTCCTTTTTTTTTCAAAAGTACCATGGAAGTGGTGACCCAGCTACACGGTTGCGAACTCTTGACCGGCGCTATCAAGTCACGGGCTCGAAGCCTAGAGCAGCTGAAGACCGGCTCTGCAGAGAAGCTGATGCACGTTAAATCAGCGTTTCTCAAACTATGGGCGCACCCCTCTAGGGGGGAGCATGATAACTTTACGAGGGGGCGCGAGCATATTGAAAAGTCGGAAACAAAAGATTTAAATAGAACTATTAATTTACTGAAAGTAAACAAACAAAATACATTCTGACATAATAAGAAATAAAATTAACACAATGATATAATACAATTATAAATGTATCAGTGTTGTACAATCTATTTTATAAGTAATTTAACAATACAAACAAGTTTAATAACTGCGAGTGACCCCATGGGCTTGTTATATATAAAATTATATGCGAAAATTAACACTTATCTTGATAATTTGTTCGGTTAATAAGTAATCTTTTAACTGCCGATTAAAAGCTATGCGATTCGCTCTCCAGTGCCACCGTTCTTCATATAGGCGCTCGTATGCGGTGTATTGGGGAAGGAAAAGAAAAGGCATAAACAAGCAAATTGTTCTCTGTAATAAATAAATTTTTCGCAAACGCTGTCAAGGTCCTTTTTTGCATTCCGAATAATTTTATGGATAGCAGTGCACCGAAAATATCGTACTTCAGAAAGACGTATATATACGTCTGGGGGATTTAACGTACAGGTTGATCGAGACGTATATATACGAAGGTACACTTCGTATACCTTCGTATACTAACCACTATAGTGGTTAAAGTCGTATTGTAGCTGAAGCGTCAAAGTATAGTATTATTGAATGCAATGCATTGTTATTTGTATGGAGGGGGGGGGACGCAATGAAAATTATGATTGAATATTGGGTCTCAAATATTGAAAGTTCGAGAATTACTGCGTTTAACATTTCGAGGCTCAAAATCCTTCTGTTGGTTTAGTAGGAAAATAAAAAGAAGAAGGGTGCCAGTTCAGTTGTCATCCTCGTCACTTGTCCGTGGCTTAAGACTACGAGGTTCATCGCGAAAAATCAAATCAAATCAAAAACCACAAAATTTCTTCCTGGTCCCAATAACATATGCGATTGATATTTCTATAATTAATTAACATTTTTAATTTCATTTCTTATTTAAGAGTCATGGATTATAAGGTATGGAAATAAGGAAACATTAACCATTTGCGCACCCTGTAGCAACTAGTGTTACCATCTATAGGGCAAAATCCTGTTGTAACCTCATGTGGATACATGGCTTATTTAGATGTACAACCAATGTGTGTAACCGGCACATGAAATATTATAAGGTAGATTTTCTTTTTTGGGGATTGTATAAAATTTTAAAAATTAAGTTGCAAAATATCTTTGTCACAAATACTTTTAAAAAATAAGAAAATTAATATTAAAATTACAAATCTTTATGGAATTGTACGAAAAGATTTGGAACAAAAAGCTTTTCCACATGCATGTATTGTCCCTTTTATTCCATTTTTTCATCACAAATAGATAAATCCTTATCAGAGGAGGGACTGTCGTATTCTACAACAACGATGACAACGCCACACTGACCACCTGACCGGAATATCTGCTCTTGCACCTAAGAACCAAGGTCACGAATACTGAGTTGGGCACAGTAGGCCTTGACTCTAATGGGCTGTTGTGCCACTGAGCTAAGTAAAGTTATATCTCAAAAAGTATTTGTGGCCGCTAAAACCTAGTGGCCAGGGTCACAAGTGTAATGAGTTTTAGCCCTACTGCCACAGAAGACACACTGTGTAGAAGGCCTGAAGCACGTTAATGTTATATCATGGCTCCAAATCCTCCTATTGTTGTGGTGTCGTAGTTTGAACAGAGGGCGAAAGCTGAAGTGTCGTTCTCGTCACTTGACCATGGTTCAAAATTATGAGGTTTATGAGGTCCGTTCCTAAAAGCTCTCGTGTTACTTTATAGAAAGACGTTTACTAACTCACTCACTTTAGCTTGCTCTTAATGATTGTATTGAGTCTTAATAAGTTTTTAATTTTTATTTTTACTAAGTAGTTTAGGATGTATTTAGAATAAAGATATTGAGGCTTATAAAGGAATCAAAGGTTGATTCAAGACGAATTTGTCGTCTTTTATTCTTATTTCCTTATATTGCTTGAATTCAGAGCCATCATGTCAACACCTGAATTTCAAATCTTTTAATAGATGTAATTAAAATTCATTTATACAGTGCTAAAGTTTTGTCTAGATTCTACTATGATCCGAAATAATTATTTTGTTTACAATGCAATATTATTTATATAATTTTAAATTTCAGAGATAAACCATCTTCCCCTTTATTTTTTCCCTCCAAAAACTTTTCTTTTAAATTTTCTTTTTGTCGGAATATGATAAAACCTTTTTAATGTTTATCGATTCCTGCAGCAAATTGTTATCGCCAAATTAGCAATAAGCACATCTTATAGCATCCCGAACCGTAAATTGTGACGATAATTGTGTTAACGTGCTCAACGGAGCACACATCCACATCTCTGGACTGACGTCATGGGGTCACGTGTCTAATGGTGGGGGAGGGAAGCCATTTGTAATGCTAATCAACCAAACCCATATCAGATTCCAATAATCCTACTTAAGCTAGTGATAAGAGCCCAAGGTTATCCCCGTGCAATCCGCTTATTTGAGGGGTCTCATATCGAGTTCGTAAAAGCTTATTTCGTGTTTTACGCAAAAATAGGAAAAAGGATTTATTAACAAATATTTTATATTTTTTATTAAATTCATATTTTTTGTTTTATTCTTGAACAATTGTTTTTCGATGCATTACTTTCCACTCACAATATCAATAAAATTTTATAAATCCAACTTTAAAACATTCCATTAAAAAGAGTGCTTAGTATTAATATTGTTAGATTGTTTTGTTATTTCTTAGGGATTTGATTTAGAAAATTACATTGGGGGTGAATCTAACTATAAAGTAATTAATTAGAACAATGTAATTATAAATATAAATTATGTAAATTGTTTTAGAGAGAGTTGTCAATAATTGTGTGTGTTTAAACAAAAATAATTTTTATAAAAGCAGGGTAATTGCATTACTTTAAATGATATGGCTTAAATATTCATCGGAGCAATTACACGTCGCGAATTTATAATAATTAAATATATAACATAATTATAATTTTTGGAGTTTATTTATCTTTCATGTTTTTAGAAATTGTTTCGAATTCGCTTACATTTTTTTTAAAATTGAAAATACTTTGAGAGTTTAAAAGTTTGCATTAAATTATTTTAAGCTCTCTTGTAAAAACTGTGCAAAAATGAATATAAATTTAAATATTAAAAAAGTCTGGAAATTTATAAAAAATTTCTTCATTTTATAACTAAGTGCAAATTTAGGCAAGCGGATGCTTTTACCAAAGACACACACGTTTCTGTAACCTATTATATTAAATGTTATGAATTTTGAAAAACTATTAATGGAAACTCCGTGAAGTTGGCGATAACAATATTTGGTCTGCGGCTGGTAACAATATTTGGCTATCGCGCTCAATTAAGCGAGCAGTACCATAGATTTTATAAAAGATTACATTCATATACTCAGAAATAACCGATTGAAAAAATTGAATAGTAAATATTGTATACTCGCAAGAAAAACAAAATGAAACAAAAATATTTATTTTTTAAATCTATTTTAATGTTAACTATAATTTTTAGAAAAAATGACCATTCAAAATAGCTATGCATCTTTCACTAAAATATCTTCAAAATCACAAGGTCCAAAAACACCAATTGTACACTCACAGATTTATAGTGCGAGTCTAACTATAACTCAAGAAAATATTTTTCAAAATTTTTTTACTTACTTGTATAATATTTAAGGATTTAAGCGAAATGCAACCGTAAAGAAAAAGGAAAAACATAGATTGATAATATATTTTAATAATATTTTTAATTTTATTTCCTTTTTATAATAATTATTTTTTTATCAATACTAATTTTATAGAGTGCATTTTAATATAATAATATTCAGTTTATTTTGTAAATAAAAACAACATATATCTACTTAAATTAAAAATCAAATGTTATTTTTTGCTAAGCAAATTCCTTCATTAAGCATGTAATTTATATAGTTTAGCAAACTTTTTTCATTTATTTCATTTTTTAAAAATTTGGGGATAAATATTAAACATATCACAGGCTTTAGGTCAATATCTCATAATTGGGGACCTTTTCTTCTATTAAGGTACTTTAACAAAGTAATTAAAAGCAAAAAATTATTGTAATAATGTTAATTCATTCAGCTATACTTAAAAACTGTGAGAAAAAATCGGGAAATAAATAATATCTTTTGAAGCATTACCAAGTTTTTCACAAAATTTAAATGATAAACCATTAACAAATGTTTTAATTACAGCTTTTAATGATTTTAATATTAATTAATATACTTCCATCTACTTTATTTAGGAAAATTCCTTTAGGTTTAGCATCAGCTTATCATAAAATAACGAACTAAAGGGTTCTAATTAGTTTTTTAATTAAAATCATTAATTAATTTTCTTTATTGTTCACATAAAACGTTTTTATTAATTGAATATTCAGCGTTTATGTTATTAATTACTTTTCATTGTATACTTGAGCAGTTTTGATAACATTCAAGTGTTTTTTTAGAGTTTTGGACTAATATAATAAAACAAATAACGATTTATAAAAATAATTCACAGTAATCTCTTTTTCAATTTTGAACGGTTTTTTTTTCATAAAATTATCCATTATAACTATTTTATTTTTTAGAAAGCATGAAACTTTATCTCGTTGCTTTCTAACATATTAAGTACTCTATTTATATTAATTATTTAAATTATTATCAAAAAACAAATCAAGAGTATTAACAAAGTTGGAAGTTTTTAGTTTAATTAAGTAAGTAATTAATGACTGCATGCTTTAATTAATTTATAAATTCCGTAACATTCAACTTTTCTTAACCATTTATTTAGCAATTAATTAAATCCTAGTTCTAATTATAAATTTGCTTATTGTTTCAACCAGTAGCGCACACAAAAATTTTCAAGGGGGGTGTTCATGGTAGAAAGTCCCCCAACTCGTATCGTACCTCAAGACAACACCAATTAATTCTTCTGATTTTGTCGATTTTTGTAACGAAAAACAGCAAAAAATAAATTATTGAATTAATAATTAGCATTAATTAATCAAATAAACTGTTAATTACAAGTACTTAATTAAATTTTACGTTATATATACATAGGATTATCAACCATTGAAAAAAACTCAAGTGCTTTGGGGGGTGTCCGGACCCCCAGGACACCCTTGTGTGCGCCACTGGTTTCAAATGTTCATAATCTGATTAATATTTTTTACGAAATTTTGTGAGTATTGTAATGGAATTACAGAATTAATTTTAATTTTTTTTCCTTCATACTATTTTTTAATATGTGATGTAGATTTCTGAACATAAAAATATATTTCTCAATTCATTTTCAAATTTAAAAAGGTGAAAATAATTAAAAATTTCAAAACACTTTTCTTGATAGTTATATAACTATGTGATGTAGCTAATAATGTGGGATTCTTTTTTTGTTTCTATGGAAATAATAGACTCAAAAAAGCAACTCTTAAAAAGGTTAGAAGCCGACCGCATGATAAACTTCTTAGAAATGAGCAGTACCGGTTTATCCACATTGGGTGCTTAAGGTGGGCACCCAGGGGCCCAGGGCCCGAAATGAGCTTAAATCGGCACTGGAAATGAGTTTTTTTTAAAGGAAAATCTCTTAGAATGAGTGGTCACATGCACACAGTTTAATTTGCGAAATAAGTTAATAAGGGTGAAAAAATAAAATATAGGTAAAACGCCAAATTTAGCAATTTTTTTCATTAAATTTCTTTTATTTTATTTTTTAATTTTTAAACTGGTAATTATTTTGGTTAACGCAATATGTACTTTATGATAATTCTAAGGTAGTTTATCCTCCTTTCATTTAAAAAATGGACAAAATTTTTAACCTGCAGCCTATATTAAATTTTAATTGAGATAAATACCTTTTAAGTGATGTTAATTCAAATAAGAAAAATTAAGCTTCAATCGTAGTTAAAACATCTGAAAACTGCTGAGGAACATCAACGAATAATTAACAAAATATTGTTTTGTTTTGAAACATTATCAAAATATCAGGCTCATTTCAATGAATTAGAATTTCATACTCTAAACATGCCGAAAGCAATTTTGTGCTCCGAAACTGATTCTATAGAAATTTGCATTTAAATCTTGAAAAGTAAATTTCTAGAAAAGAGCTCAGTAGTATCAGAAAATTAAGTCATGAATTCTCTAAGTTACATTGTTGGAGAAATAAAAGAACTCACATACTAAAAATTCCATTTCCACGATGTGAATTAATTGATTCTGCAAAAGTTAAATGAAATTTCTTTTCAAAATATTATTGAAGTGAGATGTGGAAGTTAAGAGAGGGAGATGGTAACTGTAGACATCTTCTTTGTGACTTGATCTTGGTTTATAATGATGAGATTCAGAGTCAATATATAACTTTCTCATTGAGTGATATTAATCCGAAAAGATTTAAATTGTCACTTAATGAATCAAGATTCTTACTGTCCGCCAGATGGGACTATTAGATATGACTCTTGCTTTAAAACTTAACAACTTTAATTTTGCGTATAAGAGATATAGACAAATGCCAGTAGCTTTGTGCGGTGAGAATCTCTCGTAGCCATGGACAATACAGGAAATGAGCATTTCAAACAGATCAAGTGACACAAAACACTCGAAGCAAACTACATGTTGCCATAGCCCAAAAGATAAATGCAGTCAATGGCGTTTGTAAGAAGCACGACAATAAAACTAATTATTATACATAAAATACATATGAAATATAAATTGCAAATAATAATAATAATTGAATATAATTAAGTATCGTATATAAATGAACATACGCAACACATTAAATAGTAAAAATACAGCTCGAATAATAATGAAATACAATTTGAGTTGAAGAATACAATTGCATCCAAACACTCATGTTAATAATAATAATATCATACACTTAAAATTTTGAAATTAAAAATAATTAATTTGGAGGTCTAAAAAAAGGCAATTATATTCATCAATGAATTTAAAATTTCAAGAGAATCACAGGATAAAGAAAGCCATATGATAAACCATATGAACCATAAAGCCATATGAACAATGAATAAATATTCTCGATAAGAAAGAATAGAAAAAATATAGAAAAATGGAGGAACCTAAAATGTAAAAAACGATGAAGAAATCTTTAAGATAAACAAAGATTAAAACAATAACAAAAGAAAAAGATAGTCCTTAAAATTTCGAAATCATATTGAATGGACCATTATTCGATTGGCTTCACAATAAGTCGAACCGGCTCTCAAAATATTCGAAAATAGCATGGTATTAAAATTAAAAGAGTATTTCATCTTCTAAGGTAGTGATCACCAGAAGTTTTTGATCGTACACCCCTAAAAGGAATATAATTACATAAATATATCTATCAATATTTATCTACCTATCTATATTTATCTACCTATCTCTATCTATCTATCTATATTTATCTACCTATCTCTATCTATCTATCTCTCTCTATATATATATATATGTTTATATATATGTTTATCTATCTATCTATACCTATGTATATTCAGTGGCCCAAACAAGGGGGGTGGGTATCCTAGGAGTCCGGACATCCCCCCCAAAGCCCTTGAAATTTTTTCGATTGATGATAACCCTGTATATATATAATATAAAATTTAATTAAGTACTTGTAATTAACAACTTATTTTATTAATTAATGCTGATTATTAATTCAATAATTTATTTTACCTTTTTTTAACAAATCAAATAATAATTGTTTGTCTTGATAATAATTTCGCATACCCCTGAAATTTTGTTATTGTTATATAAAACATCAATATACATATAATACCCATACTTTTTTACACACAGATATATATACAATAATGAACAGCTATTTCTTTCGCGTACTACACTGTGGTGACCACTGACTCTGAAATCATCATCATCCTGATAGAGTTTCTTAATAATGAGATCCCTCATCAATAACTCTTGTATAGCTCTAAGACTTCACTGGTTCAAATTAAAAAATTCATTATTCCATACCTTTGGAAAAATTAAAACTTAAACTCGCATTCTTTTAGCTACTCATGTAGCTACTAATTAAACATTGTTGCCCTCATCCTAAGAAAGCATCCAAAATTAAATAAATAAAAACATAATAAATGTCAAGTAGTGTTTCTTAAGAAGTATAGCTTGTGTTTTAAGTAATATAAGCTAATATTTTTCTCTAGCAAAAGAACGACTAAAATACACATGCCAATTGTTGTTATTGAAATTTTAATGTACCAAATTTAGTATGGTATTAGTACGAACATTTACTCAATCATAGCTACTGCATCTAAAAGTACGCCATTTTTCATATATATATATATACATATATATATATAATATCGTATTTACTTGAATCTAAGCCGCGCCCCTAATTCTCGACAAGTTTTTGTGAAAAATGAAAAATAGTGTTAAGTGGTTTATCGATATCCAATTTTACGAAAGTAAAACAAATTTAAAATTTTAACTAATAAGAAGTAAATATAATTAGTTATTTAACCGTATTATAAACTTTTAGATACTTATATGAACCTGTAATTGCTCTAATTGTCTCATCCAACGAGAATTTTTTTTTCTTCGATTCTAAGACGTACCCTTTTTTTAGTAGCATTAACATTGGAAAAAAGTGAGGCTTAGATTCGAATAAATACGGTGTATGTATTATATATTTTTCATACAATGCTCTTATTTCAAAATATACGAGTAATATTGTATTTTCCTCTATGATGTTGATTATTTCATCTCAAGTTGAAAGAATCAATAAGTTATTTTATCAAAACTACACTTTTTCCCTTTGTAAAAATTTATTGAATAAAATGTTATTGGAAACAAATTGCATTATACTGTATTTTTTAAAGATCATTTTTCAAGTAAGCAAGGACAATCTGTTAACCATGCCTTAAGGACCTTTCCTGACAACATTCTAACAACAACCGACAGCATTCTATGTTAGAGCATTATGGGCTTTTTTCGCAACTTTTCATTTTACCGACCACTTAGTGTGCGTTACGAGATCACCTAAGACTCTAGTTATCTGACCACACAACAATCATGGAGCTCAATTTGTCAAAGTTACACCAACCAAATCATTAATCACAACCATTGTAGATCAAAATGATGAATTATACAGTAAGAAAGATCCGAAGACCCCACCCCCTACTTGAACGTGTTAGATTCAAAACATCGAGTACTTTTTCCTACATAATATGGGCACCATGCCTTAGAGAACTTGCTTCACTTTAACTTGCAAGCGGATTCCGACAGAAAAGAAGGGATAGCGATGGAAGAGAGAAAAAAAATCTCTCGTATCCCTATCTTTTCTTTCCGAGAATAATTCAGAACACGGCCTGGAATAATAGAATAGGTGCAACAAAAGGGGGTGGGGGGGCTTTTCATAACATCCTCAGAAACGAGAATACGCACAATAAAGCATTGATGGGTATGCCTGAAACGATAATGACGGTTTTGGGTGTTTTTTTCGTTCTTTCTCTCTTTCCTCTGGAATAGTGTAAGGGAAAGATTCCACTATCTGTTGAATCCCGAGACATTATCCACAAAGGAATAATTTCCAATGATTGATGGTGAAGATGATACAAAATTTTTGTTCGTTATGTATTTTTTGGAAAGGAGAGGGAGAGTTCAATGCCGCGGTTCCATAATTAAAACAAAATATCAACCCTCAGAATATAACCCTTGAATTGCGATTTCATTTATATCGAGTGAATAGATCTATGAATTATATTCCTTCATGCCCTTGTTCGATTTTTTATATTATGTGCAATTAGAGCGTGAAGGATTTATTTGTGTGAATGCCTATTAATCTTTTTGTTGTTAAAAATGATCTCACATTTTTGTTTAAATTTTCTATAGTCAATAACTGAATCTTTTAAAATCAGACATGAATAGAAGAAGGGTCAAGAGAATTACTAAATTAATTAAATATATATTTTTTAAATATAAGATACAAAAGGGGTGAAATAGAGTTAATTTTCGAAGTGATTCTTTTTTATAAGAGTACTGGAGTAGGTTACATTGAATTCAAATAGTTCAATTTTTTTAATGCTTTGTAATAATGTACTAATTTATTTTATTACTGTAATATTACTTTGTGCATTGTGTATTTAAACAATTGTAAATATTGGAGGTGTTGTAAGGAATTCTATAGGAAGTAACAGTCATTGTCCAGTGCTTTTTATGAACAGAATTATATTTCTGTAGTTCGAATATGAAATATCAAAAAGTTTTTCAAGTTTAAGTTTTTTTTATGATTTTAATTTCATATCATAACAAAAAAGATTCAAGAAGCTAATTCATCAGTTTTCCTTAAACCGGAATAGTATCTAAATATTGTGCAAGTTCTTAAATAACCTATAACTTTTTTTATTATAAGATATTTCCTTTTCTTGCTTGGGAATGTGATAAAAAAACATTTAAAAATCAATCTTCTGGCATAAGAAAAATACTTTACATTATTTTTCTAATAACTCAAAATATGTGCTCCATCATCTTTGATCCGAATATAAATCAATGAAAAAATAATAAATTTGCATTAATATATAAAAGGATTTAATACTTTAATATTAAAGAATTTAAATTGAACGAAATGTAGCGGTCACATTTATGAGTCCCAAAAACGTAGAATGTTGCTTTCGTTCTTCCTACTTTAGTAAATTTTTGTTTGATCAGTAATTCTGTTATTCTTCTCTTAATGCATTTTTGAAGTTTTAATATTTCAATTATGAAATACAAGAAATTAAGAGAACATATTCTAAATTGTAAAGTCAATGATGAGACATATACTCCATGTAACTCAGTTAAATATCCTAAGATAACACTATACCCTCAAGATCGCTCAGCTAAAAGCTAATTCATATACCACATCTGTGTATTAACGATGTCTTGAACACTCTAAAATAACTCGATTAAAAACAATGACACAAAAATCACTCAATTAAAGATATACTTATATACTCCAAAAGAACTCAAATATCTTAAGAAACGCATTTTCATCTCCCCAAAATAGCACATAATACAGAAAACATAATTTTGAATGGAGAAAAAGCAAAAGAAGCAAAAAGGTAAAAAAGGAGATGATATATTCTTTTTCCCCCCTTCTCTACGTTATTTAATTTTATTAACCAATTTTTCTCAATAAAAGTAGTTTTATTGACAAAAATTAAAATATAAAAATCTTTTATTTAACTCTTTAGCACCAGAGTTGTAATCACATAAAATTATGTTGTAACATACATAATAATGTGTAAGAATCAATTGCGTGTCCAATGTGTATTTTTGTTTTACCATCTTTTTTTTTTAAATTAGTTTATTTCTGATTTAATTTTACTCACTAGTTAAAAAATGTTAAACTGTAAATTTAATAATCTGGCTTATAATAATAAGATATTTGGATAAGATAAAATTTAGATTCAAACTACTATAATAAACGCAGCAATATATAAGCAGAAAGAGTTATATTTTTTCTTTCAATATCTTTTGAATTTATTTTAATGTAATACTTAAATTTTACTCTTTTAACTTTATTAGATTTTTAAGAAGTACTATTAAATAATGTAAACAATTAATCCAATCCGTAGTAGAAAGCACTAAAAACAATTATAAATAAATCTCTTTACACAAAGCTAATTAATATTGCACAGAAAAATCAAATATGAACTCCCCCCCCCCAAAAAAAAACACTTCAGCAACTGAGAGCAGGAATTTATTTTCCTGCTTTTAAGATCACATAATTCTACGAGAACTATAAGTATAAAATAGTAATAAAATATTCACCTACTTTCAATTTTCCTTATTGTTACCTTATTCTTTTGAATAAGCTCTTTTTAAATTTAACTTAGTAGTTCACTTATAACTTTTTGCTGTATTGTATTTTAAAAAGGAATCGCTAATTTATTTACTTCAGAATAAAAATAAACAAACAAACAAAAAGTCTAGAAAACGTAGGTAAATTGTAAATCATACTCATTGAAAAAATCTTGTGACTGAAATCCTTAAAATACACTGTAAAAAGAGTGAGGTACACGTAATTTGTATCAGAACCGAGGCTCTGTTCACTCCAATTCATTTCAATAATATTTCTATTAAAACAGAGTTGAACCGATATATAACATTCCAAACTTACTATCTTTTCCCCGGGAAAAAGATTTCGGGCCATGTTTCAGGTATAGTTACAAGAAACATTTTTATATCCTCTCCGCTTGCAAATCAAATAACGCCTGGAAAACTATAACAACGGAAGAAAAATTTGAAAAACACTTGAGCACGCGGAACATATACGAAACAATAAAATAAAATAGAAGGAAGACCGCGATGGAATACGAAATTCCTTCACTTCCATCTCTTACATAGCAGCATCGCATAGCAGTCTTCATTCTGCTTTTTGTGCAAGATAGAATGCAATACGCAGAACGTTAATGTCTTCTAGAAGAACGGAAAAAATCCATCTCAGTTGGAATTTCATTTTGTATAGCTCTGCTTGTAGGCGGTGTGGTGCTAGAACTGCTAAAAACAGATTTCCTATTGCTCCAATTGTTTATTCTGGATTTTCTCTTTAATGTTGGAAATTTAAACTGTTCCTGTTTACTTGAATATATTGGAACTGTAAATGTATTTCGTAAGATATATAGATTCAGATATCAATTCGGATTTTACAATTTACATTGAAATGCGATAGAAGATTATGCTGCTGTAATGTATGGTATTGTGCTTTGTAAAAGTATAAGGGGGTTGGTTTTTGTGATTTTTGATATTTAAATGCAATAATTCTTTTAAGTGATCCTACAAATTTAAAGCAATGGTTGTTAAAAGAATAGGGAAGAATTTTATATTTAATAAGTTATTGTCTAAGTTTTAAAATGAGTTGTTAATGTTAAATATTTATATTATGGTTCTCAAATCAATTAAGAGCTTTATTCTTTTTTAAAATATTTTCCCAACCCATAAATATATTCTTTAAACCGGTTGTAAATAAAAGAGAAGAAAAATAAATTAAATTTCCTACAAATGAAGAAAGCGCAATTTCTTAAATCGAGAACCAATATTTAAAGAAAAGTCAATTGACTAAAATAAAAGAAACTATTATGTTTTTTACAGTTGATATTGACTAAGGGTAGTTAAGTAGGATTAAGATTGATTTATAGGATCCAAATCTGCCCCATTTAGCAGAAAATTTGTCCATAATAGTTCAAGAAAAATTGTAGAACATTACTACTAGTTATTCTTCAGCATAAATTTCCTCTTTCAGCTTCTCATACAAATGCAATTTACAACTAATAAGCTATAGCTTTCGGAAATAAGCTATATCTAAAAAAAACTTTAAAAATTGCCAAAATTCGTTCACTAATATAATGAATATAATTTGTAACTTAAAATTAATTACATAAAAAAATCCTATGTTTATTTTTTACAAGAGGAAAAAATATAATTAATTATATTGTGCACAGTAAATTTTTGTTGTTACACATTTTTTAACACCTACTCTTACATCTGAGCTTTATCAATAAGTTAGTTTTTAAATTACAAAATCTTTCCTTGAAGAGTTTAAAATAATTTTGAATAATAATGGAATTTCTTTGCTTTTTTAAAAAAATTTTCATAAGATTTTGAATTGTAATTAAAAGTTATAATTTTCATATATCTCTCGAAAATATGAAATTTAATAAATCTTTTGAAAATATGAAATATTTTCATAGAAAAGAAGCATAACTCTCCCCAAACCAAAACATCCTTTAGAAAGGCTCCTTTTTTTCTCTTTATTGTGAATTAGATTTTCAGCACAAGTATTTGTCTTTAAAGTACTTAAGAAAATATTTTAATTCCATCCAAAAATTGCTTTATATTTTACACCAACTGAACATTCAAAAATTCAAAATTATATACATATAGACATTATTAGCGATATCATAACTAATACCCACTTGCTTTTTTTTTTCAATACAGCGATAATTTTCTGTTACTTTTTCTGATTAAAACTAAATTCGCGTCAAAGTAAAAACAAACCTAATAAAAAAAAGGCGATGGCTAAACAAATTATCGGAGGTGGGTGGAGAGGAGAGAGAGAAAGAGCTTTTTTTAAACGCTTGAAAAAATCGTTAATAAAGGAGAGAGAAAAAAACTTCTAATTGACCACCAAAATATTGCCATTAAACCCCAACGATGAGCTTATCTTGAGCCCATGCTTTACCGAAAACGCATGCGTAAATAATACCACCTAGGTTACAAAAGAGGTGGGGGTATCATAATATCGATTGATGTTTTCGATATTTCCACCAACCACGCAATCTGGCAACTGTCGGCATCGCGAATAGCTCCCCCTATTGGCTGCTCAAGAGTCATTACACCATCGTATTATTACAAGATCGTGAGCACATTTCAGATACTTTTAACAAGCGCTGCTTTTCCGAATTTCTTAATGAAGAGAGAGAGAGTCTGGATTTTTTTTCTTCCCTGTTTTTCTTAAAGGCATTACCGACATTTTTAATCGTTTTGTGAACAGCAAAAAAAAAAAAAAAAAAAAAATTAGATTTTTTTTTTAAAACAACTTAACCAAGTGCTGTGTTAACTTTTTTGTAAAGTGTGGGTAAAAAAATATTAATGAGCTTTTTTTATGTAAAAAAATTAGTAGATTATTGAATTCGAAAATAAAGTCTATACATGGGTAAAAATAGAATATGTTATAAAGTATTCCAAATATGTGCAAAGACATGCCTTCGAGGGCTGTGTTCCAAGATTATGAAATTAATAATGATGTTTAAAAGAAAGATTTAGGTCTGAAGAGCATTCTAATACTAAAAATGCATTATAGCTTTTAAAACTGTTTTCATATTTTAAAAAAACCATGCTAAATCATTAAGAGCATGTAAAAAGCATTTAAAAATCTTTTGAAAAATATTATCATTAATTAATAAATAATAAATTCCAATATTTCAGTATGTTTGCTGAAGTTTAATGTTTTATTTGTTTAGTATTTTTTTTTTATTTTTCAAATGTTTCATTATTTACAATTTGGTGTATTATTAACGTTTAGAAATATTTCTTATTCTTAAGTGTAAAACATTTGTAATTAACTAAGATTTATTCTCTAATTCGTCTTATTTTAAAAATAAGGCAAATTAACAAAATTATTTTTATATTTCAAAATAATGTTGGTACATTTTCAATAACATTAAGATCAAAGAATTTTATCGGTTTCTTAATTGCATAAATATTCCAGATTTCATCCTTAAAATTATACTAGTGAGGAGTTTTTAGAATTTCAGCATATAGTTAATATAATAAGAATTAGTTACAGTAAAAATATTTTGAGCACTTTTATATATATATATATATATAATGTGTGTGTGTGTAAAATCAGTAATTATGTACCAAATTGCTATACTACCTTACATCATTTTCCCTGCATTTCACACAGCCCAGTTCTATAGGCAAATATATTAAAAGGTTATCTGATCTTAAAACTATGTTTAACCTTGAAGTCTTAGTTCTTAAGACTAAAAGAGTTTGCTATTATATTACTGTGTGGGGTTTTTTTTGTTTTTTTTACTTATACTGTATTGTTATTCTTGTTTATCTTGTTGTGTGACCTGTACCATAATTTTAAATGTGAAAACATTTCATCTTTTATTAATTTATAAATATTTTAATGCTATAACCAGATATAATGTAAAATTTGAGTTAACTAATTTAATACATTATATCAGAGATTCCCCAAGTGGTCTATATAGACCCCCAGGGGTCTATATAGACCTCCAAAGGGTCTACGTCTGCCAAAAATTATTTTGGGGATCCATGAAGTTAAGTGGGGGTCTATGATTGTGGCTCTCATTAAACTAGACCGCGACTTTAATTTGTAAAAAAATTTATAATCAAAAAAGTGGAAACCAAATTTTACCGATTCAACAGAATTATTTACTAAATTTAATGAAGTTAATTTGCATTTACAAGATGACAGCATAAATTTTATTAAAGCAAGAACCATTTAAGTTTTTCTTTCCTGAGTTAAGCTAAATAAGTATAATCCTGGAGGTCCCGATTGCTTTTTTCTAAATTTGTCACAGACAATCTGTAAGAACATTTTAACCTGTGTTCAACATTTAAATGCCTTTTATTCAGATTTTGAAACCAAATTTGAGAATATTTTGACTATGGCAACACATCAGTAGGCAATGAATTCATATGGTCATATTGAAAAAAGAATGTCACATTACAATAGGAATCGATCGTAATAAGCACTAACGAAAATCTTAAAGCTTAGAAACGGATGCCAACAATTTTGCTTTACAAAGTCAAACCTGTTATTTATCCCGACTTATGGAATATCCTGAGTACGTTTTTCATTGCTTTTCCTAGTGTGAAGGAGGAGTTTCAACGCGGATGCCAATCTCAAATAAAAAAAAAACACCTGGACAGACTAACAGAGGAAATTTAAGGTTAAACCAGAGAAGATTGATAACAAATGTTGAAAATTTGATATTGCTCTGTGCTAGAGATTCACCCCCCCCCCACCCTCCCAATAAAATCATTTGTTTGTTGTTTAGTTAGTTTGTGACGGATCTATACGCGGTTCCACTAATCCCTTCTTATATCTTTAAGGTAAATATTTATTTTAACCAACCTTCATCGAGTAAGGGAACGTGATTTATGTAAATGAGGTATATTATATAAATTTGGTTTTCGCGAGTTGGCAGTAAGTGAGTTGTTGACATGCTGAAGTTGATACGTTGGATGTGTGCAAGTAGGAGTTGACATGAAGCTTGAGAATTAGTTGTTAGTTGAAGATTGAAAAGTAGTGGAATTAGTTACAGATTACAGAGCGTGGAGCCAACGTCATTTGATCAAGCCAAAGAGAGTGCCTGCAAGTTTCCAGTGTAAAAATCGATGCATAAAAGGTTCAGGTATTGTGCATTTGGTTAGTAGAAGCTAGTTATTAGTGCACGACGTAGTTATAATTGAGCGTATTTAATCTGTCTTAGATTCAGTTGAGGGTCTGTAGTAGTATCCCTGTGTTATAGAATCTCACCTCCTCACTCTACTATATTTCAGCTACCTTAATTAGAATTGTATTGTGTCTGCTTGATAATTCTTAATAATAATTAATAAATTAATTCTGTTTCTCCCACACATCTAGCCGGGTTTATAGGTAGACAAGAGGGTTCGGATGTAAGAGGTAACCAAACGTTATCACAAGTTTGTTTAACAGTTTTATTTATTAATTAACTTTTAATTTAATTAATTAACATGTGCATTTTAAATTTTAAACATTATACTTCAGTACAGTTAAAAATTTAATTCTTTTAAAGTAGGAGTAGTAGTACCAGCTGTCAAAAAGAAATTTAAGTTGATAAATTTACGAAAATTCGATTTTAATTAACAGGAGTCTACCCCAAACCGAATAACATGACAAGGGATCTATTAGACAAAAAAAGATTAGGAACCTCTGCATTATGTGTAAAGATTTATTTAAAAAATTCAAGTAGGTAAGACTTATACCAATACGTTAAAACCTAATGAATTTTTACCATTTGATTTTTCTGATATATGCAGTTAAAACACGAAACATTTCAAATTAATGACAAGTCATGAAATATGGGGGGGGGACACATTAAGTACTACAAATGCACTTAAAAATGAAATGTTTTCATTTCTCACGAACTTCTTGAATAGCTTTAGTTTCTTTCTTTTAAATTATCTAGGCCCATGCTAAAACTGAAAAAGAATCTTTTTCCAAAACTGAATCTTCAGCAACATGATATATCGCATAGTTTATAATTCCCAGTGCTCTTAATGGTTGCGCATTCCATAGTCATGGAAAGAGAAGCTGGGATATTTACGTTGCTTGCTCTGAATCACCAGATGTTTCGAGTTCTTTGAAAGTTTCTGAAGCCCCCAAATGTTTACCTTCGTGTAATTTCATTATTCGTAACGCCAGAGAGAAGAAAAATCTCTCTCGTCTCTAAAACAAAATCTTACTGAAGAAGTTAATCGCTTGCACAAATACGCAATCATATATCTTCTTGAAGTTGATTTTTTGGCACCCTTCTCATTTCGTAGTTTGAAACATTTGTTAAAAATTTCAGCTTGCTTTGAAGATTTTTATTTTATGAGTTGTTTTTTAATTTTAATTTTGAGAATTTTACGGATATAGTTTGGGCCAAAAGTCGCTTTATAATTTAAAACAAGTACAACTTCTATAAGATTATTTCTTGTTTCCAAAATATTAAAATAAAGGTTTGGAATGAACACCATAATACTGTCATTATAGAAATATAAACAACTGAAATACGAGTAAAAAAAAAGAAAAGAAAAATGCATTAAATAGTATTAATATGTAAATACAAAAACATTTTTCCATCCTTTGAGAAGATATTGCCATGCTTTAATTTCTATACCAATTACAAAAACAAAAACAAAAACTCATTTTTTCACTGGCTATGGTAACTTTAAAAGTTATTTGAACAAATTTATAATTTGGTTCTGTAATCTTCCAGTGATTGTAGTACTGGGGGCGAGGGAAAAGTAGAACATGTGCTCCTTATGTCTTCCAAGTTTGTCAGAGATAGAAAGATCCTAAGACTGGCTCTCAAGGGCATTAATATAAGTTGGCCTCGAAATTTTCACCAACTAATCTTTATTGTAAGCATTTGTAATTCTTCATGACTTTTAAATTTTCTTTTTGTCCTTATGTAATGTGTTTCATACTTACTTCTGTATGACCCACGTGATACTTTGTAGTCACGGTTATTTAAAAAAGTTTTCAATTAAAAAAATATGTAAATATAGGCTATTTTACTCTTGTACAGAGAGCATACGAACATTATTTCAGTTATAAAAAGTAAATTTTTATTTCTAGGTGGGTTTTGAAAAGGAATTCATCATTAGGATTGAAAGGGAATTCATCTATTTTCATCAATGAATCTAGAACAAACTTAAAACTCAGTTTAAAATAAATAATCGCAAATAAATTCGAGGTATATAGAAAAGGTATTAACAGGTATTTTAAAATTTGATGATAAAACCCGCTTATTGACAAGCGAGAGTTTGGTGCTCATCTATGAGATTATATATATATATATATATAATCAAAATTTCTCTACAAGAGAGAGATGAATTAACATGATTAATACTTAAAAGAATAGCAATTGCTAGATAACAAGACAACAGAATTTAAAAGGAGATATGAAAAATTGAAATAACAGAGTAAAATATAAAAGAATGGATGCATCAGTATTATCAACATTGCTGACTTAGGACAGCTTGTATACATAAAATTTTCCTTAAAAAAATTTTTTTTTTGTATAAAAGTGGTGTTGGATATGTTTTTTGGCCAGCCAACCTTCCCCTTTTCTGTTAATAATACCGAGCAAATACCAATTGGAAATAATGGATAGGAAATCTAAATCCATTATAAGAAAAAGGTAACTTACCTAAAAATTGCATACTGAAATGCAGAGCCCACGCTAAATCTGAGTACAATAAACAAGTTATTGCCAGATTCTGGACCCAAATACAATTTCAAAACAAAGCAAAGGCTGAAAAATAGCACTTAGCAAAAGTATGAAAAGAATAGAAATAATAAAATAAGAATTGTAAACATACTACCATTATCTTAGAGACTCTTAATATGATTTAAAAGTTATAATAAATTTTAAAAAAGTAATTTTATCTAAAACTAGAAACTGGGGTATTTAAAACTATCTAGGAAGAATAATAAATCTATAATATAAAACTTTTAAAACTATGGAAATTTAATCCTTACTATTTAGAATTTCTTTACTTAACTATCTATTAATAAAATTAATTGGGTAGTTTTGAATTAAACAGTATTTAGTTATTTAAACTCAGTTGTAAAAGTATTACGAATTTATTCATTTAAAACTGTTTTGTGAAATTTGGATATTTACTGCAAGAAAGCAAAATTTCAGGTGTATAAAAAAATTACAAAAAAAATGCCATTGGTTTTTATTCAAAATTACTGTTTTTTACCGGAAAGCAATGCTAAGTGTCATAAAAATAATTCCAATTAAATACTTCGAATCCAGAAAAGCATGAATTTTTCTCAATAATTTATACAGTTTTCATGAAAAAAGCCCTTAAAATGTATATGACGCATTTGAAATATATTTCAAGTACATAATTACTTTTTAGATTTAAACAATTTTATAACTTAATAAACAATGTTTGAAATATATATATAAATGTCTGAAAATATTGAAAATGTTAGTTATAATGAATTTAGAAGCATATTTCCAGCTCTGTGTCTTATGAAAATTATAAATTTAAAGTGAAAGCTCAAAAAGAAATTCTGAATTATAAATTTTATGCCCACTTAGTAAAAAATCATTGGTGCATATTCTCAGAGTGAATTTATGATTTTTTTTTCATACATATTGTTTTTATACCTCAATTCCTTAATACTTTAAATATTATGTTTAATTCATAATACTTAATTTTATTTCTTGTAAATCTTTATAAAGAGCTCTGAAATATAATTTTAAACACCTATTGTAAAAGCTAATTTTGAATAAACAAGTATAATACAAGTTTCTTTGAACGTTGAAGTTAGTTAAGCTATTATTAGCATCGTATTGCCTTCCTTACATTTCTTTTTCAAATTTATACATAAAAAAAAGTACAAAAAAAAAAAAGTAATAAATCTATAACAAAAACACGTCACTGAGATTTTTCTAAAAAACATCCTATTAATCCTATTCCCCCCCCCCTTGTTTTTCCTTTTTCTTTTTCATTTGACTTTTATTGTGTGTGTCACCCCGAAATAATAATTAGAATAATATCTTCTGAAAAAGGACAGAAGAAAAAAAGAGTCCATCAAGAGGGGGGGGGGGACCTTAATGGAACACCGACGATAAATAGAAAGAAAAACATTCCCTAAACTTTTCACCACATGCTAAACAGCACTTTATTTTTTTATGCCTTGTATTTACCGGAATGATGAATCTAACGGTTACGTGCTGAAACTGCTTTAGGATAAGCAATCTGCTTTTTATGTGAAACTTCATAAAAGAGGGGAAGGGGCATCCATCCCGCACTTGTAGAAGTTTTATGATGAAGTTTGAGACACCAAACTCAACCCATCCCCTTCACTGGCATAAATGGCACGCATAATGCCATCTCCTCCCCCAACATTTGTAGTGAATGGTTTATGTGACCACTCAAAGGTCTTTTAGCCGAATCTCGCGACATCGCGTGCCTTTGCGAGATGGTACCTGGTACACACACGTTGTGGAATGTTCCGAAGGGCACGCAATCTCAATGTACCATTTTGTGCTCGGGATGCTGATCCCCTCTCGTCCCCCCACCCTCTAGTTTCGTTTATGGATACCCACATGCAATCCTTCTACATTGGTCGGTCACTTACATTCCGTAGATAGAAGCGTTTCTGATACTCACTGGAATAGCTTGGGGACCACCAGCAAATAACCGATTATCGAATTTCAGGGATACCGAAAAGTCTGTGTCGTATTGGAGGTATCGAATACCGTCCTTAGTGAAATTCAAGTAATGAGGGAATATAATGCACTGGCTATTTGAATTAAATAGTTATTTGATTTTGTGTTATTAAGAAATGCTTGCGCCTTTGTTGGCGAGATCAGTAATGTTTTAAATATACAATTAAAGCAGAAAAATTTAACTATCTTAACATGAATGGAAGATTTCGTGTTAATATTTGACAGAGAAAACTTTTAATTACTTTTTTTGCTTTGAATTGTGATCTACATGTGTTCCGTGTCTTTATTCTGCATATCTTTTCTATACTGATAGAATAGCGCTTGTGTCCTTTTGTGAGTCAAGTAGTAGCGCAAGAATTTTTCAAAATGGGGGGGGGGGGTCGAAAGTCCACTATTTTCGTGTCATGCTCCAATACGCCGCCTAACTTATTCGTTTGATTTCGTTGATTTTCGGTGGCAAAAAAAAACAACAGAAAAAAGGTAATTATTGAATCAATAATTAGCACTAATTAATAAAATTAATTATAAAAACATATACTTAAAAAAATTTACTTACTATATACATAGGATTATAATCAATCGAAAAAAAATCAAGAGCTTTAGGGGGTCCGGACCCCCAGGACCCCCCATTGGAGCCAGGTGTAGCATGACAGGTTTTAAAACGACTTCTGAAAAAATATGTATAAATAAAATATAAGATGAATGTAACTCTTATTTTTAAATTTCTTATATTAATTTAAAATATTTTAGAGTGCTACAATTAAATGTTTGTGAGCCTACTTGAGCGTGACAGGTTTTAAAACAAATTCTGAAAAAATATATAAAATGAATATAACACCTATCTTTAAATCTCTTATATCAATTTAAAATATTTTAAAGTAATACAGTTAAATGATAAAACATGTACAATAATTTCGTACCTAAGCATGTACCGATATTTTTCAATGTCTGAATGGGGGAAGTAAATGTTCTTTTATAAATACTATAAGAAATGTTACTTAATTCTTTTTTTCAACATTTTCACTATCAAATAAAGGGTTTTTTTTTTTTTTTTTTTTGCTAAAAATACCTCTTGTGTTTGGGGTATGAATTCGAAAATCATTTTTCTTTTTTTTCTATGAAATATTATGAGAAACTTTTCACCTTAACCAAATTAAAATACCACATTGTGTATGAAATCGAGGTATAATTTTTATTTTTATTTTAAAGAATTCAAGAGAAGGACATATAAGCAAAAGGTTTTGAACACTAATGTCAATATTTTAAATGCTTTATTCGAAAATTGCATAAAATACTACTAAACAAATACAACACACTGAAACATACTTACAGTTTTTACAGTTGAATCATGAAAGGAATAGCATCAAACAGAGCAGCATTCAAAATATCAAGTTCTACAAGTCCAAAGAATTGAATCTCAGAATATCTATTTTTATTCCTATAATCGAACAACGAATCTTGAAAAACTATAGCCTCAAATACTTGAATAAAAAGCCAATACAGGCAAAAAATACTGTTGCCAGATATTTGAATGCCACTCTATTCAACAAAAAAGATAAAATAAATACAAATATAATGTTCCCATATAAAATAAATGAAAAGAGAAAAATGTAAAAATTATGTACATTTACACTCACAAATAACAATAAAAATATTGAAACGATCATAATTAACTTCAGTTCATAATTAAATAAATTTTTATTTTAAAACATCTTTTTATTTGTAAAAGAAAATCAGGTAAAACTTAGGGAAACCTTTTCGGCTTACAAATATATTTCTCTCATAAGCTTACCAGAAAGATTAATTTTTTTCATTTCACAATTAAACTTATAAATTTAGTTTCTTATGAAATCCAAAACAATAAAAAAGCAAAAAAAGTATAAAACTCCTTTCATTGCTTCAATATTAAAGAAGATTATACATCAAAATTCCATTATTCAATTAGAACCCAAGAAATTCTATATTCTTTTTAATACAAACATAAATCAATATAATTTTGTGGTCTCTAAACTGTTTTTAAAAAGTGCATCAGGGGTCATATAGACACTTTTAATAGTCTTATCGTTCCAATGGCGTAACGCATACCCCCGGAACCCCCGCATCACACGGGGAAGCCAGGGCTCAAGGGGTCCCAATGCCTGATTGATATCATGTGTGGCTTGAGACCCCAAACTTGACTTTGCAGGGGTGCCCTAATATTCTCTGTTACGCCACTGTATCGTTCTCACATATGTTATACATATATATCAATACCATAACTCCTTTTTGAGACTAAAACTGTTCTTTGTTGTTGTTGTAAAACTGTTTGCATAGAACAGTTTTACAAAAATTAAATTCATTGCTGGTGTAAGCAAGCAAAAATGTAAGCTTATAATTAATTATTTTTTTATTTCAATTTGTGCTAGTTAATCATCTTGTTAGTTCAATACTTTTAGATGCTGCAAGAGATTACGAAGAATTAGAGATGAATTACTACCCGACTGCAAGCAACCTAAAACATTATTAACATGTCCAGACATGTAACTCATTAGTTTAAAATTACTTGTTACGATTGAGCATGATATTTAAAACTCTGACATTTAAAGTTAAAAATAAATGTGACCGTAAATGCTTGAAAAAAGTAAGATATAAGCATTGTGAATTAGGTATGTTTAAATAAATATAACCTAAATTTAAATCAATTTTCACGTAAACAAATTTTACGTTTAGTTTTTTTTTTTTTTTTTTTTTTTTTTTTCCGAAATAGTATAAGATAGCTTTCGTTTAATATTCTTAGGAGAAAAAAAATTATAAAAGGGTGAAGGAACAGTTAAAGTGACTACATTCAAAACCATGACTTTCAAAATGTGTATAAATAGATATTTTTTTTTATATTTAATATAAATTGAATTATAGAATATACGTATAAGATTATTTAAAGAAAATTTTGCTAGAAAAAATATTTAAATACAATTTTTTGGTAAGAAATGAAGAAAGAATGACATATTTTGGAAACATTCTCCTTTTTTATTAGTGCTTTTATAATAATAACATTTTTCCTATATATAATTAGGACTTCTGTACCTAGGTTGAACTAAACTTTTTGAATTACTTATTTTTTAAGTGGATTTATTCATATCTACGAGTAGAGAAATTTTTGCAAAAAACACTAGTTTTCTTCGATTGATCGTAATTAAAAATAATGCAAAATTTTCAAAAACCTTAGTTCAGCTGCTGTATAGAAGTCCTAGTTATATGCAGGCAAAATATTATTATTATAAAAGCTTTTTGCATAAAAGGAGAACGTTTTGAAAATATGTCAATGTTTCTTCAGTTGATGTCAAAAATTACATTTAAATAATTTTTCTTGTAATGATATCTTTAAGACAACTTTATACGTATATAATTAATAGTAAGTTGAATTAAAGCATACGTATATAATTCACCTGACATTAAATATCCAAAATTACTAATTTACGAGCTTTTTCATAATGATGGCTTAGAACGTAGTCAGACACCTTAAATTAAGCTGAAACATCAATAAACCAGCTTCAATCAAATATATTTTCTATAAAACAAAAGTGTTTCGCAAAATTTTTTTCTTGTCAATTCACAATATCTGACACATCGAGTTAAATTTTAAGGCAAAATTTAATGACATAACCAAAAATATTTCAGAAAATAAAAATAAAGCTTCCTTTGCGCAATATAAAAACCACCCCCTTCACACTATTGGACATTTTAATAGAACCCAAATAGTAGGTGGGAAGATATAGGTCTGGTCTACTCTCCGGGGAAAAAATAATAAATAAAATAACACACTCTGTTAGAGACAACAAAGGGAAAAAAAAGGGGCGAATTTCCCCCAAAAGTAATCAAATAGGGCGCCATTTTTGGCAACTACGATTTCAAATCTAAGTGAATTCCTAGTTGAAGACTTCCCAAAGCTACATAAACGAGACAGGTAGAAGGGAGAAACAGTTTCGTAGAGGTATATATTATATATAATATCGGAATCAAGCTCTGGAGAGGAGGATTCAGGGATGGAATAAGCTTCCATCCCCCCTAAGAGGGCTTGCCCTCCCCCTCTGATGAGAGTTTCACGTGATTCTAGGTTGCTCGCCATGAGAGTTGGAACACTTGGACCTTCTCACATTTGGAAATGGCGGGAGAAAGCTTCGAGGGAGTTTTAAAACAATCAACTGTGAGACTTGGGCTTGGTCATGATGCAAGAAATCAGATTTTCTCTCTCTCTCTGTCTTTTTTTCCCCTTTGTATTATTAACGAACTGAGAAAGTAGAGTATTTTGTCCCAGTACACGTCCTGTATTTGATTCTTTCCGTTTGTCTTGAAGAATTTAGTCATTTTTTGGAAGGGTAAATGGAAAAATATAAATGGTTTATGTGTTGGTGAGGAAAAATAAAAACATTTTTCGGTTTTCTCTATAGGCGTGATTTCAATGATAAGAAAAATTATAAAGTATAAAATTGCTTTTTTTAAGGACAAATTTGTTCCTAATGATGGTATATTATGTTAATGAAGCAAATTATATTCGTTATAAAGGTGATATGCTACAAAACGGTAATTTTATATGTATGTGATAAGTTTTAATTTTAATTTGTAATTTCATACATTAAAAATAGTTTACATTATAATGGTTAATAAATATGTTTTTTGATGATATAAAAAAAAGAAATTTTTTTCAAACCGTGCAAACAACTGCAAACACTTTTCTTTTTTTTAAAAAAAAAAAAACTTAACTAAGTGTTTGATTAACAGATTAAATTTCATTTCAGTTTTCTACATCAATGGAGCTTTTTTTACAGGTAATATCGTGAATGTTTTGAGTAAATAAAAACAGTAAAATTGGCTAATTTCATTTTAATTATGAGAATTGATAAATTAGCTATATTCAAACATTTAAAAAACTTAATTTTTTTTAAAAATTTTGAAAACAATATGTCTGAAGTAATAGTTTGTTAAATTATTTGCTTTTGAATACACACACACAAAATTATAACGAGGATTACCAGTTTTGGTAAATTATTAAGACCTTTATTTTTTAATATATTTTTCCAACATTCTCTTATAACTTATTTCAACAAATTGTGAATCTACCGTTTTTTAAAGCTTAATGGATTTAATACTATTTACAATTTCACTATAGATTATGTGTAAAGAAAGAGATCTTAAACGGAAAAAATATGCACTTTCAGATAAAATAATTTAAGCCTCAGAATAATAGTAAAAAGAAGAAGCATTTATTTAAATACAAGTAATTTAAAGTAAATCTTTTTTCAGTGCGCAGTAAAAAAAATGGAAGAAATTCTAAAATGTTAAATGTATTAAATTCTAAAATATTTTCGAAGTTTTGATAGATTTAAATTCATTTAGTATTATTTCGGTACTTTATAATTATTATTGTACTGAGATCTTGTTTTCCTCCACGTCATGTTATTATTTAAGTATGGATGTACACACTTATACGCCCAGTAGTGCATACAGAAATTTTTCAGGCGGGGGGGAGGTTCCAGTATCGAAAGTTCACTATTCTCGTATCCTGCTCCAATACGCCGTCTAATATATTCTTTTGATTTTGTCAATTTTCGGGAACAAAAAACTAAAAAATAAAGAATTGAATAAATAATTAGTAATAGCAATAATAATTTCTTTTTCTCATCTTCATTTTACCATATTTTTCTTAAAATGTACTTCATTAATCTAAAAACCACAAAAAAAATACAAAAAAAAAAATCCCGCATTTCCATTTTTTCAAAAGAAAAAAAACTTTCCGTAAGTAGTCGGATAGTAATTGATATTTATGCAGTAGCTCACACAAGAATTTTTAGGGGGGGGGGCAGGTTCTAAAGTCCAGTTATTCTCGTATCATGCTACAATATGCCGACCAACATATTCTTTTGATTTTGTGGAATTTCGGTAACAAAAAGCAGTAGAAAATTAATTATCGAATTTTTAATCAGCCTTAATTGATAAAATTAATTGTTAATAACAAGTACTTAATTAAATTTTACATACTATATACATAGGTTTATCACCAATCCAAAAAAAATCAAGGGCTCTGGGGGTGGGGGTTCCGAATTCAAGGATCCCCCCCCCTTCTCTTGTGTGCGCCACTGGAAATATATATTACCCTTAACCTGTCATGTGGTTTAAAAAATACTTATAGCCCATGCCCAGTGGCGCACTCAGGAATTTTTCAAGGGAAGGGGGGATCCAGGGTCCAAAGCCCTCCATTCTCGTATCATGCTCCAAAACGCCGAAAGCATATTTTTTTTTATTTTGTCAATTTTCGGGAACAAAAAAGGGTAAAAAATTAATTATTGAATAAAAAAAACGAGCATTAAAATTAATAACAAACAATTAAGTTTTACGTACTATATACATAGGATTATAATCAATCGAAAAAAATTCAAGGGTTATGGGGGGATCTGGACCCGAGCACCCCCCCCCCCCTCCGTGCGTAAGTCACTGTTTATACCATTTACGAAAAGAATTTTAAACCATACCCTTATATATAGGTTACACACTTTACATATTAATAAGTTTTAAAGAGATTTTATATTTATTTCTCCAAAAAAGTTCCACTTAATTCTACCGAAAAAGAAAACTAATTTTTGATACGCTTAGCTTCATTTTTCATAAATACGATCCAAAGAAGATTTGCCAAAAAACGTGAAATGATACGGCAAACATATCTTTGCCGACTTAAATGTTTTTCTTCGTTGATAACGAGAAGATATTTGACGACATTAAAGCTGCGCGAAGATGAAAAAGAAAAAGAGAAAAAAAAATCGCTGTGGAAGAAACAACCTCACTAAGAAAAGCAACAGAACTTTCATTTTTCACTGCTCAGTATCGAAAACGCCCACACAGCAGTTCATCTAACAATCTGAAGACATGACAGCGAGTTTTCGAAACCCCGCAGATGAATTTAGAACCTTCTCCTGCAAGATGATCGTGTTTCAGCGATTCATTGCTGAAAAGACCCTCTTGCCGAGGAAAGAGGGCCAATAACATAAGTAAAAGACAGTTTCAAGGAGATTCAGTTTCACCTTTTAGACGGAGAATGTCAAGATATTATTCATTTGTCTAACGGGAGAATTCAAATTAGGTTCCGTGGTTAAATTTGAATTCTGGCTGATTTTCAAAGACGTATGCGCACTCCAGAGAGATTTGTTGAGGTTTGAAATGTTCCACAGAAGCAGACTGCTGTTAATAATTTTTTTAAAAAAGATTAATGAATCGAAAACGGTTTTTACTAAGCCTATTTTGCTCTCTTCGAAAACCTTTTTGTTCTTTATTTTCTGTTAAAATTCAAACTTTCGTTTAATTAAATAAAACGTTGTTTATATCTGCCTCGTAATTGAAGAGTGTCAATAAAATAAGTCAGAAATTTTTATTTTAACTTTTTTTAAAAATAAATGAGTATTTATAAAACGATATACGCTTAAATATAAGCAAAATGTAAAATAAGTAAATGTAAACATGAAGTATTTTGCTTTTAAAACATAAGATAAGCGCCAAAATTCATCAAAAACTAAATATCCCACTTCTTTATTAAAAAATTTATATATTTATTAATCTTTTTAACATAAACTCTCACCATATAATTAAAATATTTATATATTAATTTTTCTAATTTTTTAAAAACTTTATCAAGAATTTTAATTTACAGACGAAAAGAAAATCTCTATAATCAAATTGATATCTATTCATTTATGAAAATATTTAATGCTCAATTTTTTTATCAAATATATTAATTGCGTGAGCTAAAATTTATTTTCGTAGATAAATTTTTTCTAAAAGTTTTAAATTGCTTTCTACTTATGCGTGTATTACATAATTTTAATTATTTTATGAGCATAAAAAGTTTTATTTCTTTTTTATTAAGTAAACTTTTTAAAAATATTTTATGCTTTATATCAGTAATGAGAACAAGCTATTCCCAATCTTGGGTTTCATTTAGCCTGCCGCATATTTTAAAATCGTATCAGACTTTTTAAGTTTAATGTTTTTTTTAAAAATATTTAAAAGCATTTTCTTTCTTTTTTTTCCATATGCGAAACTTTCTATGAAAATTTGAATATTTTTTAAGTGAATAAAATATAGGTAGGAGAAGTTATATTAAAAAAAAAAAATTACATGTGTGTAAAAATTCGAGAACCTACTTTCATAAATATGTAAGCGATTATTAAAATAAATTTAGTTGCTTTTATATTTAAGTTTGAAGAATTAAAGAAAAATTTGAAATATACAGCTATACGTATTGCATTAGAATTAAATAATTTTTAAACATTATTTCTTAGACATTATTGTGTTTTATAAGAAATATTATATCTTGTTCTCCCTTCTTCCCAACAGTCTAACCTTTCCTCTTTTTTCGACCATTCCTGAAGTGATTGCAATCTTTGCATTAGGAGATGCCGTTGTAAGAAGGTAATAAAAAATTCGTAAATGATTTGCATTAATAGAACATAAAATTAACAATTAATTAGTACCATTAAGTTTATAGTAGTTGCCTCTTTTTCATACATAAAACAAAAAGGTTGTATTATAAAGTGATATAACTTCCACTTCTTTAAGAAAATTGTACTAAACTATATTAACGAATACGTTTACACATATCCAACCATAAACTTAACAAAATACTATTCTGGTATAAGAAAAATTTATATGGATATATGTATTATAGATTTGTACAAATTTTACTCAGTAAAAGAAAGAAAAAGATACTATTAAACATAATCTTTTTATAAATTTCTGTTGAAATGTGAACTAATTTGTTCAAATATGAATTAAAATTTCTCAAGAAATTATCAGAAATATAACCTTATGGCATTCTTAAAAAAATAATGCAAATCGTTGATAGAATGTAAATGCGAGAGAAAAGTCTTGCCCCTTTGAATTTAAAAATGTCATTTTATTAAAAATATTGATCGATAAATTGTATTTTCGTATTATTAACTTTGACGTGCTTTAATAAAATACGTTTAAATTCCTTTCCTTTTCCATTTTAGTGAGGTCAAATAATTATGCAACGAGCATTCTCTCTCAAAGAAGTCTTATCTTAACAACAATTTGAAATTTCCATTTCTTATAAGTTAAAATTAAAAATCTATAATTAAGTCATATATATTCTACACCATAGTATCTCGTGCAACTTTCTGTAAAACCATAAAACTATTCAAGAATCAACCGCTTAACACCGAAAGAAATAATGAACTTGTCTTTTCATAAAAAAATTATTCTATGAATTATTTCCAAATTTTTTTGTGACATATATTTTTATGAAATATGTATAACTGTTATTACTTAATAATGGATATATTTCTATATAAAAATATTAATATAAAAGACAACACTGCCTCAAAGAAATCCATAAATATTTCTCTTACATATCCAATTATACAACATACATATAATATTTCTCATAAATTATTCTAACCACAGACTCATTCTTCATAATTATACTAATTATAATTTAAAATAAATTCAGCACATTCCGAAGACCATTATATGCTACTGAAAACCCGCCAGATGCACGTCATAATGGTCAAAGCTGTAAGTCCTCAAGTTGACAATGTGTGGAAGTTTGACGGATGGTGTACTAGCCTAAGTGTTGACTCGTTATTTGACAGAGATTGAAAATATTAAGAGATCCATCGCCCATAGCCCGGTTTGTAGCTCTAAATCAGGGGTTCTTAAACCTGTGCCCAGGGATATCTTCAGACTTCTTGAGGCCCTGGGCCCTACGCAGAATTAGGCCCGGGTCCTTACACAAAAGTAGGCTCCACTTGTGACCCATAAAAGTAGACGGTGCATAGCATACGTTGTCAAATACTATTACAAACAATAACCCAAAACAAATAAATGTGTACGACTTACAATCGCATAAACCGTCTCGACTGACTGCTGCCTTTTGACTAAATGAGTAATGATGGTATATGGTGGAGGCCTAGGCCTAGACATGGACGACGATCATCACATGTACCCAGTTAACATGTCTGATAGTCCCAGTTTCTCGGAGAATACAAACGGAAAAAACATTTGACCTTTTAAATTATTCGAATCATGATCTTATTAAGGCCTAGATGAAAACGAGACGAGGCCCCCATTGTGGTTGAGACCCTGGGCCGTGCTAGTTGGCCTATGCCTTAAGACGTCCCTGCCTATGCCCGCGAAGCTTTTTTTATGCGTCCATGACTGTCCGTTCGAAGATGGTTTGAAGATTGGGAATATCATCTCATACGCCAGATTTTGAAAAATTAATAGATAGCATATGCTATGCCAAAAATCGTATTAAATTGAACTATTTTGAATTTTTTGTTTAGTGTAGGATATTGTTTATGATGCTTATGATTGCAATTAAATAAGGAAATGTTAAGGATAGTTATACTTTTTTTAACTACACCCGCTAGCAATTTCCTGTTTCGCAGATGTGCACAGACAGGGAATTAGGTTAAAAGCCGCTGCTCTAAACCCTTTGGGTGAAGCAATACCCCTTGTATTACTTTGGAGCATGACATCAATTAAAATCAAAGGCCATTATAATAATTTTATGTGAGTCAGCTTATTGTAATTTGATGAGCATGAAAATATTTGCAATAAAATCTTTAAAAAAATAGGGCAAAGAAGACTATTGAAATGATTTTATGTTTTATTTAATCAATGTAAGTTATCGATAGATAAATTTTCATATAAAATAATTCCCTCATATTATAAAGTTAATATATTTTTTTCTCTTCTAAAATTTTTCACCGAAATAAACCATCGTTGCGTTTTTATGTAAAATATTTCCTAGAAATTTAAAGCTAAGCATTTTTCCCCCGCTTCCTATTTCTGCTAAAAATAAGCCATCGAGTTATTTATTTTGATATAAAATATTCTCCAGGAATTGCTGGTTAAACACCTTTTTCTTCTTCCCCCACATACTGATGCAAACAAGTAAATACTTTGATGGCGCAAATAGACTCCATTTATTACGCCTCTCTCTGATGGAGGAAGTTGTCGAAAACACGCCATTTAAATTTTCCGCCCTTCAAAGCAAGTGACTATAAATTGCTCCCAAACTCAGAACGTTGCGGTTTGAAGCCGCGCTTGTACCAGACGCGTCACATCTCAACATACCTTTGAACCTAAACGAGCATGAAATCTCGGGTTTATCTTAAACACACCGGGGAAAGAATTACCCCATATCCCTCTCTCCAGCGTCGTGACGGACAAATTAAGTTTAGAAAAAGAAACCAGGGGTAGACATATGTAGGGAGGAGAGGGAGTAACCCAGAGAAAATTCTCCAAATTCTCTGTGCATCAGCGGAAAGTGGAATCGCAACATGGAAGTAAACTTAGGAAGATAAATCTCAAAACACCGGAAAAGCACCGAAAAGGAACATTCGGGGAGTTCTTTAAAACGTTCGCCTGTGTGTCTCGGTTCTGTTTTACTGAGGAGGAATGCGAAGATTTTCAGCAAGCATAAAGCAAGCTCTTTGTTGAATTAAGTTATCAAGGTACGAAAATACTATTTTAGATGCAGAAGGGGGAGAGGGGTCAGGTGTGAACACTTTTGGCGAATGGCGGTTTCTACAAAGGTTTAGTTTTATAGAATATTTGTCATAGAAGAATGGTGTCGTGTACTTTAGTTTGTCTTTTGTTGATTGTGGGAATTAGTGAATATAGACATGTAGGTTGTTTCAAAATAAGCTCTTTGTGTATGATGACTTCATTCGCGCTTGAATGTAATGCAACTACTTTCTTAGAGAAATAAATGCTGTGTTGTTCCTTTGCTGTTCCTAAAGACTGTAGTTTTTAGAAAATAAATAAACTTAACATGAAGCAGCGAGGATTATTTTTTATATAATTATATGCGTTTAGTTTGTGCAATTTATGCAATGATATCTTATCTACAGGATAAAAGAAAAGACATGAGTAGTATTCCTTGCAAAATCAATTTTTTTCAAAATAATTCTTTTTTTTTACTGCTGCATAAAAATAATATTAGTGAAAATAATTTAACTATATAGTATATTACTTAAAGAACAATATTTGCAAAGATATCTAGAGTAAATTTTGAATCAGCTTAAATTGTTTTGGAAAAATAAATCTAATTCTATTATTTCCTTTTAAGGAATTCTTTTTAATTGTATTTCTTTCTTTAATAATTATTGATTGGATAAATTTTCTTTTATCTTTGAGTTACATTGAACAATGTTTGATTTTAATTGTTATTGTTATGTGTAATTATTTAATCTGTTATGCATTTATGCGTTAAACAAGGATTCTCTTGGATAATTGTCGATTACTTTAAATGATTGAATAGTTAGGTAAAGGGAAAAAATATTTCTAAGAACATGTACTAAATATTTTATTCTGTAATAAATGGAAAAAATAAATAAAACTAAGAGACAAATATTCCCATTTTATTTTCAATACGTTTTTAATAATGTTTGTAATAATATCTTGTCCTATATATATATATAACCAATCAATTAATGCTATTAAATTTATATTTAGAAATAAAACGTGAGGAAACCAAGATTAGTTGAATTAATGACAATTTTCTACCTTTCTCTTGATAAAAATAATCAAAAGAGGCAAATGTATTTCTCGATCAACTGTTTTCCACATAACTGCGGCCGAAGTAAACGAGTAATCATGTCGCGAACTCGAAGCAAGTCTTCATTACTCGACTATGATTCCAAAAGTCACCAGCAGTCTTCATATTGCTTTTAAATACAACATTCAAGTAAATGGTGAATCAATAACTGTGAATTTTTAGTTATCAGTCATCGCTTGATAAATTTACATGAACAATAAACTAAACAAGGCACACAACGAATATTAATTTGATCAATTGATTATGATATACGTCAACTCTGAAGCAACACAAGGGATACTGGCTACTGACTTCGTAATTTTGAGCCAAGGTCAAGTAACGAAGACGACAACTCAATTGGCATCTTTCCCCTTAAGCACTCTAGGCACACACTTAGGGCACAAAAAATTGGAAGATGAAAAAAGAGAAAAAAATTTAAATTACAGCGAACGTATCACCATTTAGCGAATCGTGAGAGAAACATTTCTGCCTTCAAGAGACTTAAGACAGAAATGAGATCTACTATGGAAAATGAAAAGCTTAACAGTTCGATATTGCTATACATTCAAAATGATGTTGCAATAAAAATTTATTACAATGAAAAATTATTAATAATTTTCTCGAAAAAATCATTCGGTTTTCGAAGAAAATCTTCTTTGCACAAGTATAATGGCAGTGACTCAACAAAGAATAAGGATGTAAAAAAGTAAAAGATAATAAAACGATAAACGATGAAAAAGATGATAATTAACAAGTTGAAAAAAACAGTTCATACAACAGTTCATACAGTTAATATACTGTAATTGCAAGCGATTTCATTAATTTACTGTACTAATTTACAAAAGAGTGGGTGTTCCGTGATGCTGTAAAGTAAAAAATGAACAAGAGTGGCTGAACCATACCACTATTCTTCCCTTACGACCGTCAGTCCATAGCACGGTGGGTCCATAGGTGGTGGATAAACTAAGACTATTCAAACAACAAAAACAAAGAAAGTGAAAAGAGTGAGAAAGTTGTGGGAAAATCCCTCCGTAAACAAAACAGGAAAAGAAAGAATTGAAGGAGGAAGGGCGGTGCTCTGGAAATGGGGGGGGCGTAGCTATTGAAGTGCCTGGGGCACCGGGGAGGTTAAAAACGACTCTGTAGGCCCCTCTATATGGCTGGTCTTCAGTGGACTAGAGAACATCAGCCACGAGTTAATATGACAATGATCACTCAGCTGTCGTGGTCACAAAAGTATTTGGGTGGACATCAGATTATATATTTTAAAGTTAGTTTTCTTTTTTGAAGTTCAGCTGTATAAAATAATCATTAACATAAAAAAGCATGTGAAAATGTCATGAGAAACCAAACAGTAACGATTAAAGTGGCAACTTTCTCAAACACCGTGATAAAAAGAATTAAAAGACACGACTAGAGAAACCTTTTATCGGTATCAGTTGCTCCATTCCATTGTAATAAAAATAAGCGTTGATGATGGATAATTCGTTGTTGTTCTCAGCACACCTGCATACCTGGATGTGAAAAATAAATTGTTCTAATCTTTGCATTTCTCAAAGTTGAGAAGCCGATAAAAGAAACATCATTAACCATCTCCATCGCAAGAAACAAACATTAATTACAAAATACCCCACTGAGCGCTTAATGGAGGAACCAGAAGTCAAGAAATATCTTGTTGAGATATTACCCTATCAGGTGAAATAAATGGATGGATGCAGGGAGGGAGATTAAAAAAAAGAAGGGGGGTGTAAGGAGATAGAAAACACGTCTACATCTATTCGCATCGAGGTACTACAAAAGGGAAGTGACGTTACATATAAAGTGCAAATAAAAACACGCAAGGAAAGTGTGCTGTCCAATAGCAAAGCACCGATGAAAGATTTTTGGAGGCGTTTGTAATTGGTGCTCAGCTCTCCCTCTCCTGATGCATCAGTAAATGATGCCTTTTGATGATGAAGAAGAAGAAAGCGAGCTCTATTTGAAAGGGGAGGGAAGCAAATTAAAGGGTGGAAATCTTAGTTGTGCAAGTTTGCATCTGAAATCATTAAGAGCAAAATATTTTAAAGTGAATAAGTATTTGTGTTATTATCTCTCTAATTCAGGGAGGAAAAATCTTTCGTAGGCTAGTTGACGTATCAATCAGATACGTTTAAAATGTATTTTATTTCTGAATAGGTTTTCTGTTAGGTATAATAATTTCGGAATTTACTAATTTTAACATCCCTTAGACTGAAAAAGTAAATTAATGATTTAATCTATTAATTACTTAACATATAACGTGTATCAATTAATATAGATACACTCTTATATATTATAAAAGGCATAAGACGCAATGAAGCAGATTTTATACGATTGGACCATATTGAGTTAGATGATTTTAATTAATTAATTTTTTACATTTTAAAATCAGGTATTAATTGTCTGTTAATAAGTGGTAAGAGAACAAAAATATAAGGATGGAATTGAAAAGACCTATTTGGAATTCATTCAAAAAGATTAAATTATTCATGTAGTGCTTTAATTGATTAACTGTGTATTAAAGTCTCATTTTATGGTAATACAAACTCACCTTAAGGGGCTTAGGGCTAGAAACCGGACCCACGGAGAAACAACCATCCCAGCTCTTAATCTTTATTGAGCAATAAAGATCACTTTTATTTTCATTTCTTTTACAAGAGAAGTACATAAAGATAATTTTACATAAATTAAAGGCAAGTTTGGGATATATGGTTTAAAATTACTGTCAGTTTTAGTACAACTTGATAAAACAGGAATTACAAAAGTTTAAAAATATATATCCCTTTTTCACTGGCTCAACAACCCAGGGTGGGCCTTGCCCTTCTCAAGAAGCCTTTTCCAGGCAAACCTTCCTGTTATAGTGTTCTCCAATTCTTAGTTCTCAAAACTAAGAGATTTTTTTCCAGGCCATAAGTCCATAAAATATATAGAGATATGTAAAATATACAAAAAAAAAAGAACAATGCAAATTTGAGCTACGAACAAATGGCGATGAAGATACTTGAACAGCCAGTCCACACTCTAAATTCCCCACCACGCCAATGGGAGGACTTAAAAATCCCTATATACTGTGGGAGTATGGAGTCTTTACTGGCATCACACTTATCATTAAAGCGTCAAGTTCCCCATTCCCATCAAAATTTATGTTCCCGTCATATGGTGAACACATAAATTCTAAAAGAGGATTCAATACATTTTATTTTGTTTTCTAATAGTTTCTGGATTAAATCTTTATACGTGCTGATTACATTACATTATTATTTAAGAATTTATATGTAAATGTATGAAATTTTGAAGAGCTGTTAAAAACACTTTTATAATAAAGTACGTATTTCGCTGCTTCATATACTATCCCTAACGGTGTTAAGGGGGAAAATACTGTCAATATATTAATTATATAAGGTAAAAGGGTAAATACAAGATTTACTTTTCCATTTTGCGTTTGTTATTTTCAATAAAAATCTAAAATTTTGTTTGAAAATTTTTAAAATATAACAATTTTAAATTAGTATGGAAAAAGTAAACTTAAGCAGGAATTTTTTTGCTGCAAATAGTGAACGATGCAGTATCTTAAGAGTGTTATTTTTTATTATTTGACGTCTGGTAGTACCCAGAAATGTCCAACTTGAAGACTCTATTGATAAAGCATCTGAATGTAGTTTCTTTAAATTATCACATTAGTATACATAGTTATAATTCTGTTTAATTGTTAATTTTTTATAATGGTAAAAGTTTCTTACATTCTTTTATACATGATTTCCGTTTCCTTAAAGATAAATGATTCAACAAAATAGTAAAATTAGTTTTGTTGGTATTTGTTAACAAACTCAGCTAAAAGTAAAAATTTCAAATGATTAAACTGTTGGTTTAAATCAAATCCAGTTTTAAAACTCATGGGGTAAGAAAAATCTATGCATGAATTTTTATTTTAGAAATGAAATCCAATTTTTTTCACTCAAAAGATAAAGTTTAGTTCAATTTTATTTTTATCAATCCCATTCTTGAGGAATGAAATAAAATGATATTCGTCAACATTATATTATTATTAAATAAAATCTCACTAAATTCCTATTACATTTAACGTACAGTACTATTATTTCATGTGAATGCATGTAGTGGTACTAGACAAACTCGTTAGATTATTGTCATGCTGAACTGATTCCGAAAAGGAATAAAAATATATGAAACAATTTGTTCTACGTAGGATTTTAACATATATCCAGCACCAAATTGGATGGCCAGTTGTTCGGATGTTTGGAAAAAGTGTGTTTTAGTAGTAACTAAATAGCTTCAACACTTGTCCTAAATTTTTGAAAATATTTTATTTAAGAAACTGTATTATACTTTTTAATAGGTATTCCTTTCCATCGAGTTTTTAAGTTGTTTTTAAAACGCATTGTTTTTAAGTAGCTCTGATTTATGTTAAATATTATTTTTAGACTCTTGTTCCTTTGTCTAACTGTAATATTAAAAGCCACAAAAATTCTTTTTTAAAGATATTATCCTTAAAATCTGAAAAATATGAATATCATGTTTTGTAATTTCCTCCAACATTTCGACGCATTAAAAGACAGAAAACTATACTACCATACAAATTAAAATGTTTTAACTTTTATTTTCATTAAAAATTGGTTATATATGTTATGAAAATTAGTTAATAAAAAATCACTTGAGATGTATTTGGTCATACTGCGTAGTAATATTAATAACACTCAAGAATTAAAAAAATTGCATACTTAAAATTACAAATTAAAAACCGAAAAATTACCAATAATGAAATTTTGATGCCGATAAGTGTAATACAGATATGTATGTATTTAAAATAATACACTATGGATTAATGCAACATTTTTCATTGAAAAGCTCATAAAATATATCAAAAATATTTTTGAAGTCTTACGAGGAAAAGTGTATAGTACGATAATTCAAAACAAAATTTATAATAATTATTATTTATCAATAATATAAACATCACTATATCAAAGTCATATTAAATAAACTATTTTGATAATGATTTTTCTATATATTGTTGAAAAAAATCAATGAAAATGAATTATTTGAACTAAGGTTTTCATTTATGAACAAACAGCGAAACTTTGATAAATAAAATTTAGTTTAAATATTTAATTTTCCTTTATTTTGTTTAACAATAAAAACATCCCTATCAAAGTAAAGTGATACATTACTTTGCTAGTGATATCTATAATGTTGATAAGTAATACTTGTTTTAAGTTAACCGACTACCCCAAAATTGTAAATTTTGCTAAAAATTGACAAATTTGTTTTATTTTATTTAATATTCCATATTATTAGCTTTACAAAACTACCCAGTTTATTATTTTCCGTTCACTATAACAAAAACTACAAGTGTTTTAGTTAAAGCAGATGCTATTACTTTAAACAAGATATATATGTCATACTTTAAAACGCGTTTAACTTGAAACTTTTTTTTAAAACAAGAACAGCAATTGCTAAAAAAAGTTTTGAGATAATAACTGAAATTTTTTGTGTATGTTTTGTATAATAGCAGAAGTGTTTTAACCTTCAAATTTTCAATCTCTGTTTTATTACATAATTTACAGTCTTATCTTAATATAATCACTTTTTAAGCAATTGCACATAATAACTAAGATAAAGTGCTCTAGTTTTTTCTAAAAATTAAAATATCTTTCATCATTAAAGTCATTTCAAAAATAAATAACATAGCAACACATCAAAATAGAAAAATTGTTTATAATCTTTTCGTACAAAATAGTTTTTTTTTTTTTTTTTTTTTTTTTTTTTGTAAATTTTTACCAGTCTTTTGCCATTTTAATAATAATAATTTATTTTTCTTTTCTTAATTTCAGCATATTTTTAGAAATGTACTAAGCAAATCTACCCCCCCCCAAAAAATCCTCATATCTTTATCTTTTTTTAAAGTTGTCGCAAGTAGTCCGATACACCTTAAGAAGTCACAAACGCATTTGAAATATTTTTTTATAATTTTTATAAGTTGAAAACGAATTTTAAATTAAATAATTAATTTTTCCTTATCCTACAAACTGCAGATCATTTCTAAAATAATTTATTTTTTATAGGAATTTCTTTTTAAAAAATTCAAATTACATTCGACTAAAATAAAATACACATATCAACGCAAAAAGCTAACAATCTAAACTCTTTTTCATAAGATACATAAATAATAATAAATTAAAAATATAACTTCCAATTCAATTTATAATCAAACTATTAAATCTCAATTCTATAACTAGGCAATTAATCGATTACAATCTCCTTAATACACATATTAGAGACAACATTATTAAAATCACTCTCACGCTTCCTTCGCCATCAGAATTTAAATGAATACCCTTCCGCAGAAATCACCTGCAGAGGCAGCCTCGAAAAACCTGTATACAATCCCTCCAATCAGAGAATTAAACTCCAGTCCCAGATTCACACAACTGCGTGCTAAGGGTTAATATATCTCATCCATTTGATCCCCCATTAGAGAGATCCCGAAGCTGTCTTCAGAGACCGGAGGGGAGGCTTGGCATTAATCCCAAACGATATTCATTAATTAAACATCGCCTATGAAAAGGAGGGTGGTGAGAGGTTACACCCTAAAGGCTGAGTGAGTCGGATATTATGAGCAAGGAACAGATGATTCCACCGGTGTGGCCTTCCATTGAGCAAGCAAAACTTTTCCTCCTGTACGTCTTCAGATTAATTGAATGAAATTTCTAATGCCCTTTGTTCGTCCAGACAACTACGGAATAATTATTCATGATGATAGCCTTTGGAAATATGCAGCAACGGGCTATTGACAGATGCTTTTAACGTATCTCCTACAAAAATATTGAGCACTTGGAATCAATGTGATGGACCGAAACTGGTTCGTTAAGTGTTTCGCGCTTGTGTCTTTATGAAAATATTGCACGCTATTTGCAGGTATTGAGGGTGGTATAGTTAAAAATTATTTGCGATTTTGCGCAATGAGGTATAGTTAAGTAGTTTAACAGCAAGTGTGGGAATCATTGATATTATTCTTTGTTTCAAAATGACAATGTGGTACATTTCTATGAAGAATAATAAGGAAAAAAGGGTGTGTGTGACACTTGAATGTTTTTTAGTACTTATGCCAATGCGTATGTAATATTTAAGTGAAAATTATTTAACAAAGATCTTATTGATAATACTTTATAATATTTTCATATATTTACATTATCAAATATATTGCTGGGAAAATTCTGAAAATTTGATATTGTTGCTAGTAGTTAATTGTCAGCATTCTTTCTAGTTAGCAATGCTTAATAAAGAAATAAATTTTTTCAAACAGTAAGAACTCATACAATAACTTTCTAAAGGAATTACGTTACTCTGATTTTTGTAATTGTTTAATTACATTAAAATATTTGAAAACTTACTTAAATTAGTTACATGTCTTTAGCCCACATCATAAAAACCAAAGAATTGCTCCTTCTGAAAATACGCAGCCTACGCTGACATCATGACTCAATTCTCGTTACTTATTAAGTAGTTTTCTTGTAAAATATATTAGTCTTCATCGGTAAGTTTTTTTTTCTTGATTTGTTTCATATTTAATTAAATTAATATGGAAAAATGAAATTAAATTTGCATATGGTTAAATCGTTTTAAAATATCAACTTCAAGCATCCTCTTTGACTAAAAGTTTTTTTTTTATCTCTTGAAGAAAAAAAGCACCCATTTAAAAAGATTACTTTTTAATAACTGCAAAATAATTTACCTTTAATCTTAACTATAAGTTTCTGTTTTAAAAATTTAAGAGGGTTTACGTTTCTTGGAATTGAATGTATGTTCTGAATATTATGCCAAGCTAACAATATCTTTAAATTAAAAATATAATTTACTAGTAAATTCCGAAATGTTCTGCTCTGATACTAATTTTATTAGCTTTTTTTTTTCTTAATGTGTAACAGCACAGTGGATATTTTTTGAATCTGTTACATTTTTATTTGACTTTACTTGGAAGCTATTTTTGATTAAACAAATGTCTAAACGATTTTTCAAATAATCTAATCTGATACGAATATTTATAAATTTTTTGAAAGGGGAAATAAAACTTTAAATCTAAAATCCTACATATATATATATTAATTCATTTTCACCTTTTTTCTGAAATACACACACACACACACACATGTACGGCATTAATAAACTCCAGTAAGCTTTTGATATTAAAATGTTAGTAAGGTGTATATATATGATAACAACCTTCCTAAAAATGCCTCATGATAAAAGGGACACTAACTTCTAAAATTTATGTCAAAAAACCTCAAATATTAGAACATCACAAACTATGCAATTCATGATAATATATCTAGAAAATTTCAAATATAATGTCATCAAAATCTACAATTGGTAACTATACTTCAAAAAATCTTCAATATTAAAATGTAATTTTAAAAAAAGTACCTCTCAAAAGTCTTTAATATAAAAAAAAAACAATTTTTAATGGTGCAAACTTTGCAGAATTGTTAAATGAACACAAAATCAATTGAAGTAATGCGTAAATAAAATCATCTTCAGACCCAAATCCTCATCCTCTTTCACACCCAACTGTAAACGCCCATGGTAAGCGTTCATCAATCACAGAAAGAAGGGAAACAAGAATTAGGGGTGAAAAAAAGATACTATAATGAAGAAAGGGGAGGTCTGAGGAAGGAAATATATGAATGTCATGCCACACAAAAATACCCCATCCCTTCTTTTGCAACCCCTTAATGTGCATGCCATTGATCCAAGGGTAACAACCCGTTTACTTGTGGTACCGGAACATCGTTTTTCAACGGGTATCCCACACTTTTCTCTAGAGCTTCATCTAATATTTTAATAAAGAAAACAGGATATATCATTACGGGGTTTATAAGCTTAATCAAAGTGATGTAGATAATATGTATCAGCAATAATAAAATATATTGTACACCTTATAATAAATCCACAATTATATTATATATATTATTGACACATATAAAAAAAGAATAGAGAAATATGCATAAAAAAGGCAGAGAATTATTCGTAGATAAGGTTCTTATATTGGATGAAAACCATGTTAGTTTTAGTGATTGCCCCTTAAATTTAAATTTAAGAATTATAATATTAATAATCTATATCTATATCTACCTAAAATTGTCTAATAAAAAGGTAAAAAAGAAAAATATCGTGTTCAATGTTTAATAACAAACATACATAAAATATTTAAATTATGAATACCTTTTGAAAAATTTAAAAATCTAAAATCGGTAATAATCTATACTGAAATGATCCAAAGTGTTCCTTTTAAATATCATTAAAAGAAATGTTTAGCTTCGAAAGTTGTCTTCACTTATTGTTAAAAAATAGGATCTGACTTTAAAATAGTTATGTCAGATATAAAAGAACTGAAGCATCACTGTTATATTCTGGTTTCACTATTGCCTATAGAGAGCAGCATATTTTATCATACTTCTCACTTTCATTTGAATTGATCCTTTTCTTCAAGCATAAAATGTATTTCTTCTTTTTTTAATTCCTATATCATAATTTTAAATGAAATAGACCTTTTACGTGTGTTAAAACAACAACAAACATATTTATGGAATACTTTACATTTTTAAAAACACTGCAATATAAGCATATAGGTGAATATGCTTATAATGCAGCGTGTTTCTATCTGGAAATGGAATCCCCGTTAAGCTTGTGCTCTCGTACAATTGGCTAAGATATCCTTAAGACATTTTAGAAGCACGTTAAAATAATATATGTTTATAAATTTAGTATAATAATTTCTATACCACAAGAAAGCTTTTCTTGAAATTTTATTTTAAATCAAAATTTATTAATAATACTCTAATATTTCTTAGAATAAATACGTTAATAATATTATCACTCAATATTAATTTAATTTTAGTGATTGAGCAGGAATTGATATTAAAATTATTCTTTACGTGGACTATGGTTACTTACTTGGATATAACATAAGAAAAGGTATGTTGAAATATAAAAAAATTATATTAATATGACTAAGTAAAAATCTCGAGAATCACTTGAATGTTTGCAAAAATTACTAATGGGTAAAAATACAAAATCTCTCTCTTCTTAATAATGTGTCTATGTTACTTACTTCGTGGACTATGATTACTTACTTGGACATAACATAAGAAAAGGTATGTTGAAATATAAAAAAATATTAATATGACTAAGTAAAAATCTCGAGAATCACTTGAATGTTGCAAAAATTACTAATGGTAAAAATACAAAATCTCTCTCTTCTTAAATAATATGGTCTATGTTACTTACTTCGTGGACTATGATTACTTACTTGGACATAACATAAGAAAAGGTATGTTGAAATATAAAAAAAAATTATATTAATATGACTAAGTAAAAATCTCGAGAATCACTTGAACGTTTGCAAAAATTACTAATGGGTAAAAAATAACAAAATCTCTCTCTTCTTAAATAATATGGTCTATGTTACTTACTTCGTGACTATGATAACTTACTTGGACATAACATAAGAAAAGGTATGTTGAAATATAAAAAAATTATATTAATATGACTAAGTAAAAATCTCAAAAATCATTGAATGTTTGCAAAAATTACTAATGGGTAAAAAATACCAAAATCTCTCTATTCTTAAATAATATGGTCTATGTTACTTACTTCGTGACTATGATAACTTACTTGGACATAACATAAGAAAAGTATGTTGAAATATAAAAAAAATTACATTAATATGACTAAAAATCTCGAGAATCACTTGAATGTTTGCAAAAACTACTAATGGGTAAAAAATACCAAATCTCTCTCTTCTTAATAATATGGTCTATGTTACTTACTTCGTGGACTATGATTACTTACTTGGACATAACATAAGAAAAGGTATGTTGAAATGTAAAAAAATTATATTAATATGACTAAGTAAAAATCTCAAAAATCATTTGAATGTTTGCAAAAATTACTAATGGGTAAAAAATACCAAAATCTCTCTCTTCTTAAATAATATGGTCTATGTTACTTACTTCGTGGACTATGATTACTTACTTGGACATAACATAAGAAAAGGTATGTTGAAATATAAAAAAAAATTATATTAATATGACTAAGTAAAAATCTCGAGAATCACTTGAACGTTTGCAAAAATTACTAATGGGTAAAAAATAACAAAATCTCTCTGTTCTTAAATAATTATAGAAGCACAAAATATGTAATATTTATTTAACTATATATATTACAAAAAAATTTATTCAATAATTTAAAAATGTTGCTGCTTGCAGGAATTGTCTTCGAAATATTTACAAAGCAAAACAAAAAATTCTTTTAGAGTAAATAAATAATAAATCTTTTTTTGATAGCTGAAACACATGTTATTGCTAAAACTTTATTTATATTATTCTAAAATAATTTCATGGAATAACGTATTAATTATAATAAATAAATATTTATTATCATAGAAAGATGTATAGGTAAAATTGTACTTATTATTCAGAACAATTAGTAAAAGTTCACAAATATGTTCATGAAAGCTGTTTGTTTGTTACTCTAATTCTTTTCATGTCAATTAAACAGAAAATCATTTGCACACGACAGCGCAGGAAATGTTCACTAGCATTCTTGATCAATCTTAAAAACTAAATCTTCAAAGCTCTAAAACTTCCATCCGATGTCGTGACGATACACTGAACACTCTGAAAGGAAAAAAATTCGAAAGTTAGTTATCGATTTTTTTTGTGGTTGGTAAAAAATGGGAAATGACACAGTACATCAGAAAAACTGAAAAGAAAGAGACCACGGATAGGGGAAAAAAGAAGAGCATTGTCATTACTCTACTAAAACCATTAGCTTCTCAAGAGCCACACCACAAAACTGTGGGGGAAGATCCGCTTCAAAGCGAAAATATCGGTCTCATCCGCTCGCTCCCCTGCCGATCACCACTGTAGGGATCATTAGAAGCAAGCGGAAGGATGCCCGAGAGGAAAAGATGCTAGCGCAAGAGAAAATAATGTGCTTTCCATTCAGTGTGACGACAGTTTCGCTTTTCAGAAGTTTTCCAGCTAGTTTTGTAGGAGAAGAAGACCGACCCCCCGGGTGGTGACTGTGAAAAGCGTAACGCTGGATGTTTGTCCATGAATGGGTCATATTATTGCCTTATCGAATGGGGTATTGCGGATTGTTCATGATGATGTTTTTTTAACCCTTGATGATGCTCAATGGTGGTTTGTGCAGGAAAGGCAGCTTCTCTAGATACGCTTGAAAGACATTCTCCATTACCGGAGAATTGGAGGAGTAAACGATATTCGGAGATTTGGTTGTCCATCCCATCCTTCTCCATACAAAAGACTTCTAAAGTATGAAGTTAAAAGTTGATATTTTTTAACAAACATGAAATATATATTTTTCATTTCTTGTTCTTTTGTGGGTTACACACTTTCTCTCTTTCTCTCTCTATCTCTTTTTGTTGAATTTCTCTGTTTCTTTGTTGGTATATAACCAATAGTCCCTTTATTATGAAGGAAAATATTCGGATTAAATTCCTATATTCTAGATTTTTAGAGAATCAAAGTATATCGGTATTATTCTAAAAGTAATGATTATTATTTTTTATTTTAAAATTGATTAATGTGTGGTTCTCTTATCAGCATATAAGCAATTTTAAATTTCTTATACTTTTTTTTTGTAATAATAAGTTTGTTATCGTATATTTTCGAATATAAGCCTACCGGTGTATAAGCTAAGATATCATTTTTTTTTTCCTTTAATAATTTACCAAAAATTCAAAACCCGTATCTAAGCCAATTTTTTTAAAAAAATGTCCCTGCAACTTTTAAAATTTTTTCCATGAGGTAAGGGGTGTAGCTACCTCCGTATCAATGATACGGGGGCCCCAAGGGTCTCATTATTTGTAACAGGCCTACAGGGTCCCATTATTTGTAACGTTTTGACACTTTCAAACAAGTTTTATCAATACTACCATTTTCATTTACTCCCCAAAGAATATTGATACAGGGTCCATTCAGGACCAGCTACGCTAATGCACGAGGGCAAAATATTGCCAAACGGGTGAAGCGATTGAAATATTTTCAATCAAATTGCTGCAAAGTAAGACGCTAATAGTGTTAGCTTTATGTCTGCTAACCATATCTGAAACTAACACATTTTTTTAAAAAAATTCATTTGGTATTTTGTACAATATTTAAACTACAACCTACGCCTTTTTTTTTTTTTTTTTTTGAAGTGAAAACTTCTTTAGCGGCGTTGGGCACTTTTTGGTAGGGGAAAATCTTATGGTTTCGCGTCACCGACATGCTTTGACTGACGCATGCGCAGTCTGCTGTTTGCATTTTGGATACTTTTTGGATGAGTGAAATCTCGTGCGTTCACGTCACTGACATGCTTTGACTGGCACATGCGCAGTCTGCTGTTCGCATCTTGGATACTTTTTAGATGGGTGAAATCTCGTGCGTTCACGTCACTGACATGCTTATAGCAGTATATATGTAGCTATACAGCTGACGTATAGAGCTGTGTATATCTTATAAGTGAAATTGAATGGATTTAGGGAAAAGTTCAATGTGTATATACTGTGAATTGCTCGTTGCGATTCCGAGAATGGGCAATACATATTAATGGTTGCCGTTTATATTTCGCCTGGAAAATCTATGAGACAGATACAACAATTCTTATTCGAAAATTTGATGATTTATAGAAAAGAAGGTTCTGAAATACTCGAAAAAAGATTTGGCGAAAAATATGATAATGTACCGATGATTTTAAGTGGAGACTTCAATATTAACTTTGCAGATGATAAAAATCTACCACTAATTGAATTTCGAAATGAAACACTTAAATTAAATATGTCCAATGATCGAAAACTCAGTACTGCAAAATATAAAACGACTATCGATGTGGTTTTAACGCGATACTGAATCAAACATTTTCCTTTCTAACTATTGTATATTTTTTTAGAACAAAATGAAATAATTGAAAGTACAAAAAGTCTAAGTATTTTTGAAATAAATGATGGCAGTTAAAATTATGTTAAAAATCAAGTATATTGAAATTTAAGTAAATACAAATGCTATCCATAAATAATATGATTGTATATTAATTGTTATTTCAAATGAATTGTGTTTATATTTTGTCATGATCTTGTACAGCCCGTAATATATTTGAATAATAAAAAACCATATAATCATGCATTTAGTTGTTGCTCGGAGTGCCAATAGATGTGAAAACCAGATTGATGTTGATAATTTTAATTCAAACTATGAAATTTCAAATTTTAATACTAGAAGTTCTAAGTTTTCACTTCTATCGGCAGTTTCTATAACTGCCATTTTTTTTTTTTTTTTTTTTTTTTTTTTTTTTTTAAATTGAATCAGAAGAGAAATTTGTGTATGGAATTGATCGTCGACCTGTTCCATGCAATGGAGGAAAAACTTGTTGCATGATGGTCATATGCAATTTACATCTCATTGAGTAAACTGAGTTGAATGAACTATTCGGAAACCTCAATTTTGATACTGACTTTGAAGGATTGATAAGACATTTTTTCCCTTTTAAAATAAAAGTTCCATTCAACACTCCTAAAAAGTAAAAGGATTAAAATCGTTTGCACATGACTAATAGAAACTGTTAAAAAAACATCTTCCCAAAGCTATCTTTCTCCCGAGATTAGAGGATTCGTATATAAGCAGAACCAATTTTGCCTTAGAAAAAAAATCGAAGTTCCTCGGTACATATACAGAAATGAACGGTACGTTTTATAAACACTCTTTTATAAGCTTCACCTGTATGTAACGGAATCTTTTAACTCCTTTTTTACCAACTTTAAAAGGTCAGATTAATTCGAAAGTTTGCTCACTTGCCCAGACCAATGGCCAGTAGTGCACACAAAATTTTTCAAGGGGGTGGGGGGTCCATGGTCGTAAGTCACAGAACTGGTATCATACCTCAAGACAACACCAATTGATTCTTCTGATTTTGTCGATTTTGTTAACAAAAAACTGTAAAAAATAATTATTGAATTAATAATTAACATTACTAATAAAATAAATTGTTAATTACAAGTACTTAATTAAACTTTACGTTATATATATATAGGATTATCATCAATCGAAAAAAAACCAAGGGCTTTGAAGGGGCACCCCTCTTGTGTGCGCCACTGCCATGACAATACAATAATTTAATAATTTTGTTCCATTGTCCTTATCAGGATCATCAGGATTAACGATTTCCCATTTTCAGATCCCATCCAGCATCTGGTGTCTAATTTCAGATCCCATTTCCTGATTTGGCGACTAAAAGATTAAGTTTCTACTTCATTCGATTAACTATAAAAGGGTGTTTCTTAAATTTTTTAAACTATAAATTTTAATTTTTTGACACTCTTATTTCGATTGTGTGTGTCTCTTTTTTCCCTTCCAAATTACTAGGGAAATATTTCAAATGACATCGTATACACCTTCCAGTCAAAATTAAACCATTTTCCTGCAGGAAATGCTAAATGTTTATTTTAAAACAAAAAACAATTCTTTGTTATTTTTTTATGAATAACATTGACGAAATCACGCGTTGATTTCTTTGTCTAACGTGGCTAATCGAAAGAATCTGATTCTTCATTACAAATTAGCATTTCAAAAGAATGGCATCCAATATAGTAAAACTCTTTGTATTTCATTATTTATAAACTGCAAGAATTATTCACTAGGTTTATAAAATCTATTACAATAATGATTAAGATCTGTGACGGAAACGCTGAGTTAGCTATGTAAACATCTGTCAGCCATTTGAAATGTTTGGTTAGAAAACTCGTATCAATAAAAGGATATCATGGTCTCATCTATGGGGCGTATGATTGTGTCAGTGGCTTAAGTTGTTTATTGAATCTAAATGAGATTTATATCAGATTCTACACAAAGAATCAATTTTATATTAGTGATTTTCTTATCTAATGATGTCAAAACTAATTTAAAATTTTGCTACCTGCATTTTTTTTTTCATTTACAATGTATTTACATATATGTTTGTTTACATGTGTCTATATCTATTTATCAATCTATCTCCCTATCTCTCTCTCTCTTTATCTATCTATCTATCTATCTATATACATGAGATAATAGATTTAGAGCTCTTCTACACCTTACTTTTAATAGGAGTTTTCGCAGTATTATAAACAGAAAAGGGGGAGGATGGGCTAGTCTTAAAATTGGTTAAACCCCGCTTTTATATAAATTTAAGGTATCCGACTACTTGCGATAACTTTTTTTAAAAAAAAAATGGAAGTATGGGGATTTTTTTTGTGGTTTTTAGATTTGGTTAGTACATTTTAAGAAAAATATGCTAAAATTAAGAAGAGAAAAATTAATTATTATTACTAAAATGGGGACAAATCGGTAAAAACTTACAAAAAATAACATAAACAAGCACATTCTGTAGCAAAAGTTTATGAAAAAATTTTCAATTCTGATGTGTAGCTATGTTATTCATTTTTGAAATGACCTTCAGGATAAGAGATATTTTAATTTTTACAAAAACTATAGCACTTTATCTAAGTTATTATATGAAATTGCTTAAAAAAACAGTGATTATATTCACTTAAGGGATTGTAAATTTTGTAATAAAATAGTTATTGATAAATCTGAAGGTTTAAACATTTCTACTATTATACAGAACATACACAAAATATTTCTGTTAATTATTTTCAAACCTTTTTTAGCAATCTCTGACCCTTTTCAAAAAAACATATTTCGAGTAAAACGCGTTTTAAAGTATATGACATCTCACTTAAAATAATGGCATCTGCTTTAACTAAACACTTGCATTTTTTGTTCTTGTGAACGGAAAATAATAAACTTGGTATTTTTATAAAGCTAATAAGATGACCTATAAAATAAAATCATAAAAAAGTGTGAATTTTTGGCAAAATTCACAGTTTTAGAGTAATCGGATACCTTAAAATCTGCCCTGAGTCAGCATTGCTTATAATACTGCAGCATTTTCATCTTTTTAATTTTCTAAAATCTTTTAATGATATTTTATTCTTTACTCTCAAAATCCTTCCAGTCTCTCAGATAGAGTTTATTAAAAACTATATACAATACATAAATTCTACAATTCTCCGGTTATATCACACAGATTCTAAGTTCACATACACATTACTTAGTGTTTTGGTTTTAAAACAAAAATATGAGTAAAAATAAAATATGAGTTCATACTTTTGTTTTAAAATCGAATCCCTATGTACTGCATATTCTCAAATAAAATATCAGTAATTGAGGAAATATCGAAAATTTGATTCTAATTCTATTTACAGTGTAATTATTACCTTTTCATATTCTTCAATAAGGCAAGAGTGTAAAAAATTCTTCAGAATAATGCTAATATTGAAAACAACAGTCAACAAGAACATTAATAACACTGGATTTCTAAAGATTACATTAAAATTTCTCTGAATCATTTTAATGTTAATTAATAACGAATTAAATATATGAAACGTTCCTTTAAACTTTAGGAAAATTTTGATATAAATAATTTATAGTATCATTTTTTCTAAAATTTACGAAGTCTAATGTTAAAATACTCATCTTTTTTATTACCATTAAGGCAGTCCTTGCTTAGTGTTAAAAAATAACAGCCAAATTCGGAATATTTTTTTAATGTAAAAGTACTCCTATCTCATTATCATATTCTAGCTTCGCTATCCTATAGAGAACCATTAATTTTATTACACTAATCTTTTTTTATCAGAGTTGATCCTTTTTTTCTGTATAAAATGTGTTTCGCATTTTTTCTTTTATGCTGAAATGGTAAGTGTTCTATTCGTCTATATGTTAAAATTAAAAATTGTTTGTTTATGAAATATTTTGAAATTTTAAAAACTTAATATTATATACAAATGTATGAATTACAATGTTTCAAATTTTCAGGAAAATTGAGGCATTTTTCTGTCTGAAAATGTGTTGCGTGTTTAGTTTGGGCTCCCCTAAATTCGACACAGCTGTAACTATAGATTGGTTGAGTGTTTATAAATTTACATTCTGAAAAACCACGAAAGTTACTGGCAAGAGATCTCGTAAATTTGAACAACGATAAAGTGACAAGTTCGACACCTGAGCTGGCACCCAACTTTCTAAACTTCTGCATGAAGAAAACGTAAGTATTGTGAGCCTGGGCTGATTTAACGTACATCAGCCCCTTAGAGTGTAAAGTCGGCTCATTACACGAACACTTCCCGACAATACCTGTCAAGTTTGATGTACGGGGGAGAGCAGAATGCCCAGATGAGACCGTGCATTCTACCCTCATGCTTAGGGGTTTCAGCCGATTCTGAAAATGACTTTGTTTTGATACTACCCCTTTTCCTTCTGCGACACCCAGACAATTTTAGTATCAACGATCTATAGAAAGCATACTCGGGGGAACAGTTTCTACTGTCCTTCGCACATGTGGACCGTGAATTATTTGAATAAAAAAGAATGTCGACCTATTGTGATGAAAACATATTCTGGAGGGTATCCTCAGTATCAAAGTGACAAGTCGATTAATAGAACCTCCACATAGTATACGAGGTACGGCAATGGAGTTAATTTCAGTCGCGCCGGTCTAAAAGAACCAATGGAGTTAGGACGAAGATGAGGAGGGATGTGTGCAGATTAGCTGCACTTGCCAATCAGTGATTATTGGGGGTGTGAAAGATGCCGACCCAGGAGGTACATAAGAAAGGCTCGAAAGTTAATGAGATCCTTCTGCATCATCTTCCGCGTCAGTTTTTTTCCATCTTTTTTTAACACACGCGATAAAGGTTGCGGGGGCAGCCACATCTCAAGAGCCAAGGCAAAGGAGCTGCGAAGACCTCTTAAAGACGGAATGGCAAAGTCTACGGAGCCGCCACTCTAGATTTTGATGGGGGTGATACCAGCGAAAGGTGTTGCGGGGACAGCCACACCCTGGAGACGATCACTTCAAGACCCACGAACATTAAAACCGATTTGAATTTTTCTCCTGCGAAAGACTGGGAAAATTAGCATAATTAATAATGAATTTAAATTTTTAAAATTAATTCATAAATAAAAAGTCTTTGGGATAATAGCTGTGTGTTCCCTCTTTCTACTAATTAATGAAATAATTTTAAGGGCTCACGGCACTACAAGGGGCCCTTAGTAGCACCAGGTCTCGAATCCACCACTTGACGGGAAAATGCAAACCACGGGTTCGTGGCCATGATCACTCAGTTAACGCACCCTTTAGAATCCTTAAGAAAGTCTGAAGATATTGCAAAATATTTTGAGATATATCATGTATTTTTATAATGCTTCATGTGTTTCTTAGGAGTTTCCTTCCACAGTTCTTGGACGTATTCCATTTCAGTCCATGTACCGTATCTGCTACTAAGCCCTCCATGATTGCAACACAATCCCTACATTTCCGAGATATTCCCTTTTTATGCCGAGACTCCTATATCATCGTCACGTAGCGGATCCAGATCTGGAGATGGAAATCGAAACCTGAGAGGAATGCTAGGAAATCCGTTGAGATTTCCAGCGGAGCTTGAATTTTATTTTTGGAGAAGAGGAAATGGAATCGGTAATGCAATGCTTTTATTCAATAATCTTTTCAAGGGGGAGATATTACAATACGTCTTTCATGAAGGGAGATTTAATAATGTTTGCTATTAGATAGGAGAAGGTTGGTGAAATATAAAGAATATCGTATTTTAAGAATTTTCTCTTTGATATTCTTTACTGGTAAATATGAAGATATGATTTCTTTAAAGATGAAGCGAAACTCGACTAATTCCTGGTAGTTTTGCTATTTTTAAATATTGTTTCAAGGAATTGTTTTCAATCTCGATTTGAAAAATAATTTTCAGCTTCTTGCTATCCTTTGATGTCAGAAGGGTTCAATGATTTATTTGTTAATATTAAATATATATCATTTTAATGAGAATTCTCAGAATTTCTAGAAATTCATTATCTAAAATTTTTATAGGAAAAAATATATTTTATATTAATTTACATATGTTATTTGATTTCACTCCTAAATATAGAAAATAAATAAAATCATGTATAAAACCAATAGATTAGATAATCACAAGCAAATTGCGGGAAAATTATACTTATGTTCATTTAAAATTAAAAGGTGCTCTCCCCCCCCCCCACACACAATTTCCTCACTTTTAATTCAAAAAGAGTTAGTCTTAGTTATGCACCTTTTGTTTCATTTTTTATTTAAAAAGATATGCCCCGACACATTTAACGTCACACAAAGTTTTAAATATGTTCTTACAGCTAATGGCATATTTTGTTTTATTAGATACATATTGCGAATGTATTATTATTGGAATAATATTTTTTTAACAGAATTATTCACATTGTTCAGCTTCCATTTTTTAACTATATATATTTTCAGTCTGTAGAAGAATGAATTTTCAATTTAGACAAGTCCACACAGCTGAAAAAATAATCACCAAGAACGCATTTTTATGCTGTAGAAAAATTCAGTGCTAGGCAGATAATTCACCTAGGTAATATTAAGTATTGTGTTACGTAGTTTAGGTCGAATATAATGCCCTTTCATCTTCTTTTTCAATCTTACAGTTTTCTTGTGGTAGGTATTTATTTGTTAAAATTAATTAATTTTCACTTAACATGAATTTTAATGCTCATAATCTCCCGATTGATTTCATAAAACTTTTTAATATGCAAAAAGTTTAATTCCAAGAAACAGTATAGTAGCGAATTTCTTTTAAGTGCTATAGATAAAATATTTAGCCTGTTATAGCAGTGCTTCTCAATCTTTCAATGCTTGCGACCCAATTTTCAATCATAATTTTCATCGCCCCCCTAACCTCCGTACAATAACAATACATATGATGTAATAATAATGCATTATCATATAAGACGACAATACGACTTAAATTATAAACCGCACAAATTAACAAGATAGTATTAAAATTTGTATGTGAAGAGAGTCCATTGAAGTCACTAGTAACCTGTTCATAACTTAGTATTGATAGATTAATTATCAAATACATTGTGCAGTCTGATACATTTATAAGTAAATTATATCAATATAATTGTGACAGAATGTATTTTGGTTTGCTTCATTTTCAATAAATTGAGGATTTTTTAAAAAATAATATTCGATTTTCGATTTTTCGTGATATGCTCGCTCCTTTTTAGGGGCGCCTCCCAGTTTGAGAAATGCTGTGTTATAGAATTACTTTCAAAATCAAATGTTTCCAAACAATAATTCGATTAGCTAAAAACAAACACGAATAGCTTTAATAACTTTGATAAACTTTTTTTTGATGAAAAAAATGATGATGCTAAAATTTTATTTAAAGAAAAATAATAACCTTAACTTACGTGATTGTCTCGTAATAAAAACATTATAGTAGTGACAAAAGTGTGTCATGTGTGAATTATTTATATCAAAATGTCCATTAGATGAATTGGTAATAAAATACATTTATTGAAAAGGTAGAAAAATTTTCTGACGTTCTAATCAATAGGTGGAAGCTATATGTTTAAGCTCTCAATTTCCAATAAATCATAGAAATGGAACGGTCAATCATTCATTGGAGGGAACTTGGATGCATGTGACATAATTGCTCTTGATGTTTCTTTCATTACATATTCAATTTCGTATCCGTACTTAGACTTCATTTAATTTAGATTTTAAATGTTTGAAAAAATACTTATTAGAGATTTTATGAAAAAAATGGCCCAATTGTTCATTATTTTTTAAATAAAAATACAAGGCATCAGAAATCATTTCTTACACGATTTGGTATTCATTTATTAAATGCTTCACAGGATCGTGAATGCAATGTGTTACGACAGTATTCATCCAATTTAAACCTGTGTTATAAAATGGGATTTATAATTGAAGCGTTTCTCATAGAAAAAAACCAATATTTGTAAAGTAACATAGAAAACATGAATCTTTTAATAAATGGGTCATAATTATGTGAATCTTTATATTTTCTTTCATTATATGATATTAAATTTCCGTCTTTAAAACTATAGAAACAAATGGATAGGCAAATTTATACTTTAAAGCAGTGATCCCCAACACCGGGCCACGAACCGATACCGATGCATGGATCAAATAGTACTGGTTCGCACGAGGAACATTAAATTTCTATTTTATTTACTGTGGTGTATTTCTCTCAGGTTTGTAGCACTTTTCATGAAAATTACTTTATATTCCATGTTAAGTCACTTTATATTCGTTTAAAGTGTATTTTATTATGAAAACACATGTTTAAATACGAATAAATTAAAATTATTAAATCGAAACTATCTAAATTATAACCAATTAACGTCCCCCCACCCCACGGGCCGAGGTTCAATTATCAATTATTGACCGGTCCATGGTGGAAGTTTTCTCCGAGTATCTCTACTTTTTGGCAACTGTTTTCCAGTTTTTGACTTTTAAAATATTTAGATCTTGTTTGACACAGTCACTGACTTAACAGAGGTATGCCCCGAGGTCTATTTCCCATGGGCTATGCCAGAAAGATTTTCTTGCAGTAACAAAATTCACTTATTCTAGCCAGATAAACAACACATTTATGTCTCTGTAATTTGAAAAATTTTACAATATCAGGTTTTGCTGATTAATCTAATACTTTATAAATTAATATAAATTAATATTTCTTCATTATATGATATTAAATTTCGTCTTTAAAATATAAAACAAATGATAGGCAAATTTATACTTAAAGCAGTGATCCCCACACCGGGCCACGAACCGATACCGATGCATGGATCAATAGTACTGGTTCGCACGAGGAACATTAAATTTCTATTTTATTTACTTGTGTGTATTTTCTTAGGTTTGTAGCACTTTTCATGAAAATTACTTTATATTCCATGTTAAGTCACTTTATATTCTTTTAAAGTGTATTTTATTATGAAAACACATGTTTAAATACGAATAAATTAAAATTATTAAATCGAAACTATCTAAATTGTAACCAATTAACGTCCCCCACCCCACGGGCCGAGGTTCAATTATCAATTATTGACCGGTCCATGGTGGAAGTTTTCTCCGGGTATCTCTACTTTTTGGCAACTGTTTTCCAGTTTTTGACCTTTAAAATATTTAGATCTTTTTTGACACAGTCACTGACTTAACAGAGGTATGCCCCGAGGTCTATTTCCCATGGGCTATGCCAGAAAGATTTTCTTGCAGTAACAAAATTCATTTATTCTAGCCAGATAAACAACACATTTATGTCTCTGTAATTTGAAAAATTTTACAATATCAGGTTTTGCTGATAATCTAATACTTCTTAATTTTAAGAGTTACTTTTATTAATAAATAAATTATTTATATTCACACGGGACTTATAGTAATAATGCAGGGCTTTCCTATTGAAAAAAAAGGACTTCAAGCATAAAACAAGTTTTTTTCCCTTTAGAATACGAGTGTTGTCAAGTTTTAATCACGAATTATAGTTTTAGATATATGACACTCTAATGATGACACACATTTAAAAAAAATGAAACTCTTCTCTTAATGTCGCAACAATTTGTATTTATCTTAAATTTATTTTATTATTAAGATATTTTTTTTAAAAAAAATGTTTTTTTTTCAGTGGTTGTGGCTTATTTTAATTTTGAATTCAGTTATCTATCCATACCAGTTTATATAAAGGAGAAAAGCGACTCACTAATCACGATATCTCCGGAATTATAGACAAAAAGACTTGAAATTGGGTAGGCATGCTCCTCTCATGGAGTAGAAATCCGCTACAAAAGGGTTTTTACAAAAATTGTACCCTGAGGGGCGTCGAGAGGGCTTAAAGGGCGTTATAGATAAATATTCCCGATTTTGAACTAATAAACCTTCAAACTTGAAAATTGGTAGGCATGTTCCTTTCATTCAGCAAATTTCCTGTAAGAACGGGTTTTGTAAAAATTTACCCTCAAGTGGAATTGCGAAGGTTTAAGAAGAGGCATTACACATAAAAAAAACTCTTGCTTTTGAACTTTAAGATCTACATACTTGAAATTTGTCAAACATGTTTCTTTTGGTGAATAAAGACCCACTAAGAACAGAACTGATTTTGAGGAAATTGACATCTATGGGGGAGAGGGGTGAGGAGTTATTGAGGTTTATAGATAAAAAAAATTCCCTTTTTCGAACTACTATACGTAGAGTAAGGAAATTTGGTATGCATTTTTTGAAATCCGCTAAGAACGGGTCACAGAAAAATTGACTCTCGAGGGGGGGGAAGGGTTACAGAGCTTATCAATAAAAAATTTCCTTTTTTCAACTATTAGATTCAGACTTTATATTTAGCATGTATATATTTATTTTGTTGATAGATTCACTAAAAATAGGTTTTTCCGGAATCCACTTTGGGAAGGGAGCGTAAAAGATTATTTTTCTTCAATTTTAGAAATTCAAGTCCTGTTGTTCTTAAATCAAGAGGAGAGAGTTATAAAAATATTTGTCAACACGTTCGAACAGGTAAACAGTATATACAGTTGACTCTCGATAATTCGAAGTTGAAGGGACCAATGAAAAACTTCGAATTATCAAGAGGGTAGGAAAAAACTCCCAAAATACATGAAGAGAAATTTTTTTCTAACACATTTAAATTTCAAACTATGTAGTAAAGCAACAATTACACATAAGAATAAAACTATTTTACAGTATTTTTAAAAAGTACATAATATGCAGTAAAAATATTATGCAGAAGTTAAAAGTCCTGTGTTAAAAGAATATGTTTATATATTAAAAACAACTATTAAAAAAATATATACTGTACATAATAAATTTTTATGGCGAAAAAATCTGTTATCTTTTTTGTTTAATGGCATTCAATCTAACTTTGCCTATAGATTTTTTTAAGAATAAATGAAGCTTCAAAAATATCAGCATCAACATGATTTTCAAGGAAAAATTTGCGTAGTTTTTTTATTGACACTTTAACTTATCTCAGAGATATCAGAGTCAACTCCGATGGTCATCAAAGGGGCTACGTTACAGGGGAGACAAGCAGAAACAATACAATTCAAAATATATAAGGTTAAAGCTGTTTGCTACAGGACTCTACACATGATAGTGAGTGTTCGAGTTGTCGAGAGTTATATAAGATCACTTTGAATTTTCACGTATTCTATTCCGGCCAGCTACAGATTTTACTTCGAAATATTGAGTGTACGAAAACGTATTGTTTTAGTTCGAAATATCAAGATTTTTCTAGAGGCTGAGCATATACTTCGAATTAGAGAGAGGCTCGTATTATCGAAGGTTTGAATTATCGAGAGTCGACTGTATTCGTAGAACATCATGAAGTACCCATTGAAGCGGGTGGATAACGGATTGTTAAAAGAATAAGGAGAAGTGAATATGAGTAAGCTTAAATGCATTCACCTACTGTGAAAATGCATTTCTTCAGGTTGTAAGGTTTTAAATCTGTCAATAGTAGTTTTAACCATTAAGGGAATTACTTTTTGTTAAAAAATACATTTAATGACAGGTGAGTGAGTGATTTTGGGGTTTATAGGCGCAAGAGCCGATTTCGGCTATACTGCGCCAAACATTTGTTTTAATATCTGTGGTCTAGACGTAAAGAGAAAGAATGAATTGAATGACAAGAAAAGGGTCGAAAATAGAGAAGGATCACTAGGGTACCCCGGGTTCGTGAAGCCCGTGTTTACCAAAGACAGTAAACCCCGTGGGGGAAAAGGAAAAGATCACTAGGGCACCTCGGGATTGTGACACCCGTACTCACCTAAAGAAGGTGAGCCCCCTGAGGGGTTTAATGACAGGTATAATGTATGCTACTGATCAGTAGCGCACACAAGGGAGGAGTCCTAGGAGTCCGGACCCCCAAAAGCCCTTGAGTTTTTTTCGATTGATGATATTCCTATATATGCATAACGTAAAATTTAATTAAGTACTTGTAATAAATATTTTATTTTATTAATTAATGCTAATAATTAATTCAATAATTTATTTTTTGCTGTTTTTTGTTGACAGAATCAGAAGAGTCGATTGGTGTTGTCTTGAGGTATGATACGAGTTGGGGGACTTTCGATCATTGACCCCTCCCCTTGAAAAAATTTTGTGTGCGCTACTGCCACTAACAAATCAATTCCGTATAAATGCCGTGCTTTGCAATTATGCGAGGGGTATTTGGAGGAGGAGTATACACCTCATACCCTCCAAACTTGCACATCACCCCCAACGGATTCAATATCCTGCTGCCTCTCTGCAAAACGAAACCCAAGACTCTGAATAAAGCAAAACAAAAAACAGTACCCATCACCACTCGGTTACAATTTCCTGCTTAATATAATTTTAATAGAAACTCGTTCACATACATTAAACAAAGTTACAAATTCTTACAAAGTTCATTTTAAATAGGTTTATCATATATTTTTACTACTTTTGTGTTATATATTTGGCTAAATGCTGGCTTATAAAAATAAGTTTAAATTTTCGTTAAGCATTTATGGTTTAATTTTGGATGAATCATTTACTACTTCTTCTAATAAAATTAGTTAAAAATGGGTGTGTCTGGCGTTTATATATTACTCTAAAAGTAACACATTAGAATTTGATAGAATATAATTATTATTAATATCACACACTACATATATATATTCACAATAATTATCTACATATTCAATTCATAGAGGGCGTAGCAGTAGCTCTTAAAAATAACATATTCCTATATTTTTATTTTTAATCTTAGTATTACATTGAAACTAAAAAAATACAATAATATTTTCCTAGAGTTATTCTTACTATTGTAATAATTAGCAATGGTAATATTTTAATTTATAAAGATTAATCATGTTAATTCCCATAAAGAAACTGTTAGATGAATGGACATAAAGAATTTGTGTGGATTAACTCTTTTCTTACCCATTAAATGCTTGAAAAAAATACGAAGCTGAAATCTGAAACTTAAGATTGTTAATGTTGTACAATTAAAGTGCATAAAATGTAATTTACCTATTCTAAGTTATAGTCAGACAAAGGAGCAATTCAAAGCTGCGTTTCTTTCGTATTTTCTCATGCTAGAAAAAGCAAACTAGGGGAACTTATCTTGATGAGTTTCACCTTTGTTGACCTTTTGAAGAGTGTTCGTAATTGAAGATTTGTGAGAAAAATGCTTATTGTGTTAAGTATACCGAAGAAACAATTCTGATTTTTTTCCCCATCAAATATATGAATCATAGAGATGTACGCAAACCTTTCGAGGAAATTTTATCATGATTTATTAATTTTTTTCAAAAATAAATAAATAAATACAAACTGTAAAAGTAAATTGTAAAAACTTTCTTTTAGAAATTTAGATTATAAAATTGCTCAAATTATTACCCTTTTGAAAACTTAATATAAAACGCCTAATGTATATATTACCGTTAAAGTTCGAAGGCTATTAATGGGCTTATTACCTAGCCATTCTGCAGATTAACTGATTTGCTCCGTTTTAATTCGGAATCAAGAGATTTTCACATTTTAACTCGGAAATCTTGGCATTAGTGGTTTTTGTATCGTTAAAATTCAAGTTTGTTTCTCTTATTTTCATTCTGTTTGGAATTTTCCTTGAACGTTAACTCATCCCGGAATATGTCTCTGCTACAGAAATATCTTTGCATAGCAATAAAGCAATCCCTTAGTAAAGAGCAAGGTTTAAAAAAATATAACTACACAAATGTAAATAAACTACAAATGGGTGGGGTGTCCCAAAAAACCAATTGCTATTCAATTCAAAGTGTCATCAATCTTTAAATTGCACTAATAATTTTGCATAGTTTTTTCATTAGCAGAAACCAAATCCAAAATCTAAGCCCATAGTTGTTTTTATATCATGCTATATCAGTTATTTTACAGCAAAAAAAAAAATAAATAAATAAATTTCATTATAGAACATTATCCTGGTTCCCTTGGTTTATTATTTTCTTCCCTGACGTATTCATTTTTGAGCTGTATTTTAGCATTCAACGCGTACAAGTGAATAAAATTATCCTTTGTGTTTCCTAGCGTAGTCTCTGTTCGCCTAAAAAGGTTTTGGTGCGTTTAATTAATCTACAATTTACTTTATTTTATATTATGAAAAAAAAGTAAAATTATAACCTTTCTCAAAACTGTAAGTTTTATTCAATATAACTTTATTGAATCTATTGTATTTTACAGATATTTTTTTTGAAAACAATTGATTTAAAGCAGTATATTATGAAACGAAATAATTCAGGTACTATAAAGGAATTATTTGAAAAAAAGGTATTTAAATCATGTTTATTGTTAATATGCCTGTCTTAAATCAGTAACTTACAATATTTAAAACAATAACGATTTCAAATACATTTGTTATCAAATAATTTCTTGGTCCCCTTTTTAACAACTTGAATTTTACTTACATTTACGATTAATTGTGGGTTTGAATGATTAATTGTAAAATTCTGAAATGAATTATGATTCCAGAATGATTAGATTACGATATTTTAATTTCAATCGTCTTATTTTACAATTTTAAGTATAGGCGAAGTAAAGAGTAGCAACTTCATATTAAGGTATCCGACTGCTTGCGACAACTTTTTTTTAAAAAAATAGAGATATGGGAATTTTTTTGTTGTTTTTAGATTTGTATATACATTTTTTGAAAAATATGTTGAAACTAAGAAGAGAAAAAGAAATTATTATTACTAAAATGGGAGAAAATAGGTAAAAATTGACAAAAAATAGCAAAAACGCTGCCAAATCTGTACCAAAAGTTTATGAACAAATTTTCAATTCTGATCTGTTGCTATGTTATTCTATTTTGAAGTGACCTTCATTATAAGAGATATTTTAAGTCTTACAAAAACTAGAGCACTTTATCTTAGTTGTTATATGAAATTGCTTAAAAAAACAGTGATTATATTCTCATAAGGAACTGCAAATTTTGTAATAAAATGGTGATTAATAAATCTGAAAGTTAAAACACTTCTACTGTTATACAGAACATACACAAAAGATTTCAGTTAATCATTTTCAAATCTTTTTGAGCAATCGCTGTCCCCATTTGAGCATTTTCAAAAAAACACATTTCAAGTCAAATGCGTTTCAAAGTATGACATCTTTCTTAGAGTAATGGCATCTGCTGTTGCTAAAACACTTGCAGTTTTTGTTCTAAAGAACAGAATATAATAAACTTGGTATTCGTATAAAGCTAATAAGATGTCCTATAAAAAAAAATCATTAAAAAATTTGTCAATTTTCGGCAAAATTCACAATTTTAGGGTAGTCGGATACCTTAAAAAATCGAATCATTATAATATAGAAATATCAAAAATAATATATTTAATCCTAATATATGTTGAGATTAGGAGATTAATTATTATAAGATACCGGTGTTTCATATACAAGTATAATTAAATATTTTTTTCAGAGACAAAAATGGTGATACAGTTAAATATTCTTTAACTCCGAAAACTAAATGAGGAAATCCTCTTTATTAACCCAAAGGAAGGATATGAAAAAAAAAAAAAAAGACAAGATTGACAAATGAAATATCATGTAAAAACAGCGTGAAAGGGGAACAGATCAATTGTGTGTAACAAAACGTGGCAAGGATCCAATCACAACAAAAACTCCCGTCACTAAGCAACCGTTAATATTTTAGGAGGCCTAACCAATGACGTTTGAGATGGGGTGGAAGTGGAATCGATTTAATATTCATACCTTATCCCTGCTTAACCACAAAAAAAAAGAAAGGGGACGAAAAAGGGATCAGTGGGACGAAGGGAGGGATAAAATACGTCGGTATCAATTCAAAATTTGCACGAAACGTGTTAGGAGCCAATGAAATGGCTTTTAATAGTGTATATCCGATGGTTTGTTTTAAACGAGATTTCTGGTCATGTAATTCGCTTTCCGTGATTCAGGGGTGCTCCCCAATTCCAGTTTGGTTTTCTTTTAGATCTAATTCTCTTTGTAATATGAGAATGGTTTGAAGTTTGTTGGTTATTTGGAGGAAAGGGGTGTTTAGTGGAGTTGCAATGACTTGTAACTATGAATTCGCGTTAATTATGAAGTTTATCAAAATATTTAAACTATTATCATCAAATTTTTGCTTACTTCATAAACCAATTAAGTTTGTTAAGTATTAAAAATTGTAAATGTTTTAATTCAAAAAATTTTATTTATGCAATTCTATTATGTATATTTTTTTACTTTGAGTTGATGACATTGTTTAGAAAAATAATTTTTTTTTACTTCACTTAGCAAATGTGCTTAGAAGTATTAAAAAAATATTTCCTATGAAACATGAAAATAATTATATATTGCCCTTAGATATCTCGAAGATTTGAAACATATATAGTTTTTTTTTATTACTTTCTTTTTTTTTCCCCAATTGTTAACGTTTTGTTCTATGTAATTTTAAAAAATTCAAAAGGACAATTCAGATACAAGAACTAGTTGTAGAGCCCCGTTAAAGTCATTGATCTTAAAAAGCAGGTTTTACCTGAATACCTCATTCATTTTTGTTAAATAATACTTTTACTCTTTTTTTTATTTGTTAATCCTAAAGGAAGCACAGTTAAAAATTTATTGGTGAGTTCTGATCAAATCGGAATAGCATGCGTAATTAGATATGCAGATCTATAGTAGCCTCCCAAGATTAAAAAAAACTAATAAATAAATTTTGCCTCTTTGAAAAGTTCTTACCTTTAAATTCCTTTCAATGGAAAGTAATTCTAATATAGAGTACAAGGACTCATTAGGCAGGATTGTATGAAAATGATTATGAAAAATGTATCCATATTAATCTCAGCTTTTTTAATTTAGATAGGAAAGGAAAATTTTATTTGCAATTAGTGATAACTAGTGAACTGTGTGAAGGAACAACTTATTATACAACAATTATATTTATCCCAATTTTAAAACAGGAAAAACTCGAATATTTACTTAATTTACTAGTACTATAAAAATTACTTTGATAATAAACATTTATTTATTCATCATTGACACGTAGCTTAATTTTGATAGTTCGAAAATAAAGATTAAAAATTTAAAAAAAAATTAACAAATTTTAAGATTTTTAAGAAAAGTTTATACACACACACACACACACATTAAATGACTTACAGAACTCAGCCACATCATAATCCTAAAAGTTTCTTTTAATTTTGAAAAGTAAATCTATTTTATGAGATTAACTCTTTTTTTTTTTTCATTTGGCTAATAAATACCGTAAAATCTGGCGTATAACGCGCTCCTATACTTTCAAAAGGTTGCAGTTTTTAATTTTTAAATATATTCGCCGTAAAACGTGCTCCCTCCCCTTTTTTTTTACGATGAAATCTCCAATGTACGTGCGCAATGTTCTTATGTTTTGAAGTCCTTTATTCGAGGTATTATCTCAGGCTTTTGAAAAAAAATAGTGTTTTTCTAAAATTACAACCCTTAAGTTCATAATGAATGTCACTTCTTTTAAATAAACAGTAGTTCAATATATATGTAGAAGTCTATTTATTTTCTATACTCATCTTTCTTTTTAAATAAATCTTTCATTTTTATACCCGGCGTATAACGCCCACCCGTAAATTTCGGTTTATTTTTTGTGTTCAAAGTGCGCGTTATACACCGGATATTACGGTAAATAGTTCATTTGGAAATTATTTATTATTAAATTACAAATGTATACGCGCCTACCAAAATTTAATTATTTATAATTATCATTCAACGTACCAGAATTCTATTTTATTCATTTATTGCTCTAACTATATTGATTATAGTTATTTATTCATTTAACTATCAGAGTACTTTATTTGCTTATAAATATGAATTGTTCCTTTTTTTCATGCATTTAAAATCAAGCACAAGCGTTCGTTGGCTGCTATACGGCAGAGCCAAAGGTATATATCACATACAAATTCATGTCCCCACTCATCTCGCCAAAAATCCTTTAAAAAATGGCTTTTGCCTCTGAGGAACACACAGCGAGACAACCTGTCACATTCATCTCGGATGTGCCTTACTGAACATACCCACCCACGTGCAAGCCTAGGCTGGCCGTGCGTGACAAAGTCCCAACCTGACCGCCATTGGACGAGACGAAAACTTTTCTCGGTTTCTAGAATCCATACACGTGGTCCGGGATGAACCCAAGCGCGCAGAAAACTGAATTCATTAATGAGTGATGAATAAACTTAAGCATTGGTGCGGTTGACAACCATGGTGGGCAAGAATACGCCTAATGGCACCCAAGCTTGACCATGTGAGTCTAATGAGTAGAATTTTCATTGGCTGAATTGATTTCGCAGGGACGTGACCACTCATTTTGGAAACATATTTGTCAGAGGAAAGGGTTAGGTAATTAAAATGGAAAAGATGCACTCGTTCATGCCTGGAATCTTTTCCTGTTTTGGAATGGAAGTTTCACGCCGTTGCTGTTTCGCGATTTGTGTTTTGATTTCCCACATTTACATGAAGCGGCCTCTTTTGATGTGTTCTCAGTTGCGTGGTCTTTGTGATAAAGTTGAGTGGGGAATGGGATAAAGTAAGCATTGTTGTAATATCAAAAAGGGAAGTTTTATTAAAGAGCCGTTGCCTATCTTTGTAAATAAAGCAGGGTAATTGATTATTTTTTAATATTTAAGAATCTTGTTAAAGCCTCTTGGAAATACCTCTTTGGAAATACACTCTTTTCAAGAACAAAATAGTAGGGGGTTGAAAATAGTTAGAACTGTTATTAAAAGCAACATTAAACTCTTTCTAGATCAGGGGTGGCCAACCCGCGGCAAACGTGCCGCAGCGGGGTACGGTGGAGTTGTAATAGTAGCACGCAAATGCTTAATGAAAATTTGAACAAATAATATGCACACCCACAAATTTTTTCACAGTTTTATTGAAATGCGGTTATTTTAGACTAAAAATTTCTCCTCAAAATTTAAATCAGCATGTTTGTGAATAAATATTTTCTATTATGAACATAATAACAAAATATATCTCAAAGCTAGCTGATATGCACTAAAAACAACTTAATATTGTTAGCATCTTCAAGAGCTAATCCTAATATACATGATTGGGGGGCAGTTTCAAATGCTACATTAAGTAAGTATACTGACGGTTTAATAATTATTTAGAACAAAATGTTTTAAATTACATATTTTTATTAATCCATTTATTTTATGCCTAACTTAACTGATTGAACCTGTAAAGAGTTTATTAACAATGGAAGCTAAGCAGTAGTTTTGTCTTTTTTATTATATTATTTTTAAGTTACCACTACATAAAATTGCATTTTAAAAAGTGAACTTTGCTTGAAAATACCATAATAAGCTAATAAGTAATAGTTTTCCCCCCTTTTGTTTAATATTTGGAAAAATTGGAAGTGGCATGCATAATATTTTTTATCAGATAGTGGTACTCTTCCCAAAAAGGTTGACCACCCCTGTTCTAGAATATGGCTCTTCCCACTAGGAGCTTGATTAGAATATTTTTCTTGCTCCTGAGAGTACGCCGCCTTCCATATATTATTCTTTTTTTACTTACAGATTATCTCTTCCACGATTATTTGTTTTGATGTTAAGAGTAAATTTGATCCAATTATCAAAATTTCAAGTTATTTTTAATACTTAAAAATTTTTCCCTTTCAGTAAGAGATACATATCTTCTCTAAATTTAGCAACAATAATTTACAAAAATAAATTTTCATTTAACCTCCATTAAAAGCTTCCTCATTGCCAATTTTTATCAGAAATAATTGTGTTCATTTTTAATACATTTATAAAAACAAAACTTTAAAAAAAATTCTTAAGAGACGGATTTAAAGAAGAAATTATAGTTGGCAACTGAATAATTTATCGAAATCCATATATTCAAAGAACTGATGCATTTCCCTTGAGACTCCAAAGATGATCGACTTAGTTAAAGAAAGCTGAATAAACAAAATCTGCACCTAAAATGGTTCTTACATAGTAACCCCATGCCTTTTCGAATTCTATAGGTTGAAAAACATAATACAAAACTGATTATAGGTTCAAAATGATGTAGGTAACCTTAACATGCAAATTTAATGGCGGTAAATCGTTGGCATGGAGTTAATATACGTAAATACCCTCATATTTTATTTTTCAAAATTGTAGCCCCAAAACTAATAAATATATTGTTGTGTTCAATGAATAACATAAACTAGTGTTCGAAGCATCGGTGGTTCAGTGGTAGAATGCTCGCCTGCCACGCGGGCGGCCCGGGTTCGATTCCCGGCCGATGCATAGTAATTTTTATTTTTCAGAAACATGTAAGCAATTCACATAAGTAAAGTACACAGTGACAGAAGGATGACTGAGACTGAGAAAAATCTCTTGATAGATGAGAAATTAAATTTTAGAAATATATTCCTTCAAAAAACAAACAAAAAAGACAGAGAAAAGTGAACCTGCACTGACCTAAATACACAATTTTTCTAAGCATTTAACTGTTTTATTTCTGATTAACAAGATCAGTTTGAAGGAATTATTTAGTTTTTAAACGTTTTTATATTGATCTTTAAAATGCATTGAACTGAAAATTTCTGAATTCAATAATATCACTTTTTTACAATTTTATAACACATAATGCAAATGAAAATGGGGGTGCACATTCGCAATTAGTGTCGGACAGTTATTTCACACTTTAAATATTCTATACTTCTCACTCAAGCAAAAAAATATTATAATTGTCTACTATTTTTAAATAATTCCCTGACATTAATTTTATAATCTTTTCGTTTTTTGAAAATTAATTAAAATTTAAGGTATCCGACTACCTTAAAATTGTTAATTTTGCCGAAAATTGACAATTTCTTTTGGATTTTATTTTATAGGTCATCTTATAAGCTTTATATAAATGCCAAGTTTATTATTTTCCGTTCACTAGAACAAAAACTACAAGTGTTTTAGTAAAAGCAGATGCCCCCTTACTTTAAGCAAGATGTCACTTTAAAACGCGTTTTACACGCAATATGTTTTCTTGAAAATACTCAAATGGAGCCAGTTATTGATCAAAAAGTTTTGAAAATAATTAACTGAAATTTTCTGTGTTTGTTTTGTGTAATAGTAGAAGCGTTTTAACCTTCAGATTTCTCAATCACTGTTTTAAAAAACAATTTACAATTCCTTATATGGGAATATAATAACTGGTTTTTAAGGCAGTTTCAAAAATAATTAAGATAAAGTGCTCTAATTTTTGTAAAAATTGAAATATCTCTTACCCTCAAGGTCATTACAAAAATGAATAACATAGCAACACATCAAAATTGAAAATTTGCTCATAAACTTTTGGTACAGAATGAGCCCCCCTTTATGTAATTCTTTTGTAAATATTTACCCATTTTTTCCCATTTATAGTAATAATAATTTCTTTTTTTCCCCTTAATTTTAGCATATTTTTCTTAAAATGTACTAAAAAATCTAAAAACCTCAAAAAAATTCCCATATCTCCATTTTTTTTTAAAGATTTTTGTCTCAAGTAGTCGTATACCCTAAATAGCTTAGAGTTTGAACCATCAAAACAGATAGATTGATTTACAACCGTGAGACATTATTTATTTATCTGAGGAGGTTATCTCGTTACTTTGAATATATTTTAGTTAATTTTTTTTCATGTTTTAAAAGTAAGACACAAATCTTTAGCTATCGTTTTCACACTATTTAAATATCCACGTGCGTAAAGTGTTGGCTGAACAATATCCACTTAAGCCAAGTAGACTAATTTAAAAGCATAATTCATAAACGCCGAAAATAGTGTTTCTATCACATCTTCTACTTTAAAAAAGTAAGTAAATGTCCAATCAATAATCTAAATAGTCTATACTTAGTATTATAAATTGCTTCAAGGACGAATAAGTGCTTCAGATGTCTCGCTAATAAGTATATCTTGAAATAGACACAGTTATTCTAAAACACAGTTTTCATTTACAAGCAAAACAAAGGCTTATACAGTATTTTTAAAATGTAACAATTGTAAACTTATTAAGAGACTTTCTATCTTTAGTCTCGCTTTTTCATATGATCACTCAAGAAACTTTTTGGTAACTTTTTCGGTCAATTTTTCTGTGTCAGAGATCTAGTACATAAAATAATTGAACAAAATAAAAACCTTATGTAATAAAATAAAATGAAGCTTGTATATTTGCATTTAATTATGTATCAATTTCATTATTACACTGAATTATGCAGTATTATGAAGTCGTAGTTATATACAAAATTTATTAACAATTGGAATCTAAATTTTTTTAAAAAAACTTGAGATATTATCTATTGTTACTCCGGAACCTTTATAAATTGTAATAACTAATCTATCAATTCGTTAAAAAATTTTCCAAAATATTTTGTATTTCACATTTTCTGATTTAAATTATAGTGTAGAATTTTGTAAGATAATCAGAATAATTTGTCCAAAATCATATTAATCATCGAAATTTTAAAAATATTTCCGTAATAAATTTTTTAAATTTTATTTTCGGATAATGGACATGTGTGAATTTTGGCAAAACAATATCTTATTCAATCAAAACAAACTCATGCACATGTATTAACTGACCTAATGCATTTAGAGTTTTTAACAGGTAAATAGCACCAAGCATAACATTTTAAAAGGTAAATTTTTAAATGTTTGGTAATATTTGAAACTTTTTTCGTGTAGGAATATAGCTCTTGTATAGCTTCGCCATTGTGACCTTTTTTTAAACCAGCAGTTTCTCAAATGCAATAAAACCTGCTTTTACGCTGTTTTTTTATATTTTTTATGTGTTTTTAAAGTGATTTATGATATGTAACATTGTGATTCGACATAGGTAAGTTTCCCTTAAGAATGTATATGACTTACAGCTCAGAAGCAGTTATGTTCTATCGGTGTGAGAATAAATATTGATTATTATTTTATAATATTTTTATATGTCGATTCCAAAAAAGTGTTTAATGGATAACTAGTAAAACAGATTATTTTATTATGAAATGTCTTATGAGTGTCTATATTTGAAAAAGTAAGCAATCTTCATTTAAGCATTCTCATCGAGATTTGCTGTGTTAAACAATCTATAATTTTAGTTACAGGATGATTATCCCCAGTACTTAGAAACGCGTTGCTACTATAGAGATAGCATTGATGTGTAAAAATAATGCATTTAAGACCTTGATTGCGTGATTCAATCTCTCGCTATACGAGAGATGATTAAATAAAAGGTTACAAGTTGAATATAGAAATATTTATTAACAATAGATAGAAAATACGAAAGGGAATTAAGGGGTATACGTCTATCACTTTTCGACATAATCATCAAGTCTATTCAGGCCCGTCTCAGTAGAAATCAGATCCTCGTCCTTTGAGGCAGGTGTCGGCGGATGTTTTCACAGCACTGTCTGAAGAGAACCGTCTGCCAGATAAGTGCTCCTTCAACCTCGGAAACAGGAAATATTGAAATATTTTGAATCATTTCTTCAACTCGTGCAGTGTTTATTTCTGTCGCTTAAGAGCTTGACCGGCCGCTCCTGCCTCATTTGCAGTTTTTGACATCCTGTCTGCCTGATTGAAAAGAGCGACACCATTTCGCTACATATTGCCTGCTCATTTCTTCTTCCCCACAAGCTTCCACGATTTGACTGGAAATATCAGATGCAAACACATTCTTTGCCTGTAAAAATCGAATCATGGCTCGCACTTCCAAACGAGACCAATTTTCTAAGCGCCTTGTCACTTCAATCGTCTTAAACCGTCTGGGAACGTTCTCTACCCACCCGCGCACCAGCTGTATAACAAGTAGTGCTATCTGTCTCCACTCTGGGGAATCAAAATTTCTCCACAATATGTAGTTTTCAAATGCTGCGGCTTGAAACCTTTTTTTTTTTTTTACCATCCCTTGTAAAAGAAATCTTAAGGTCCATGGAGATGACGGAAAAGAATAAACGAAGTAGATTAAAGTCTTCTCGTAATAAAAGAATCTATACACACTTGCCAAGTCGGTTGAAGACTTGAGTTCCGGTATAGAATATGTAACAAATTAATTTGATTATGGGGACTGATAAGATAAGTCAAATATAAATGTCCCTGGTTATAATTATTACTATTAATGATGCTTATAATTACTATTAATTTAAATTTCTACGAGAATCTGGTATAGTTACTGCAAGTGCTTGAAAGATGGGACTAAGGGATGAGGTTTAGTAATTATCTCTTTTACAGTATCTGTAGAACTGTGGGTCTTAGTTATATCCGTCAGTTTTCTTTAAAGATTTACTATCCTTTTTAAGCTCATAAAAAACACTTTCTCACTATTTCAAAAAACTTCAAAATGTTTTCTAAAAAAGACTTTATGCTGCCCTTATGCATCCCATAAAAAATATTTCTTTCAGAATGCATGAAAATATCTTTGTTAAATCAATTTTATCCATTTTTTGAATGATTTTTTGCATGCATTTTTTATGCAATCCCTATATTTGAAGGAAAAACAAGTTTTGCTGTATATAAACATAAATAATTTTTAATTTTTGTTTATTAATAATGGGGGTGAGTGAGTGGGTGTTGATTAAAGTCACATTATAAAGCAACACGAAGGATATAGGAGACGGTCCTCGTAATTTTGAACCTCAGTCAAATGACAAGACAGCACCTGAGTTGGGCCCACCAACGGGAGAAATTTAAGCCTTGAAAGATTTACCGTGCATTAGCCCCTCTACATGGCGGGTCTTCAGTGGCATAAGGGATAGAACTCAAGACTAGTTGTAATACTAATTAAGACTAACTCTTTCTCAAATACAGTCGACTCTCGATAATTTGAAGTTAATTGGGCCATTGAAAAACTTCGAATTATCACGAGGGCAGGAAAAAACCTCCCAAAATACAGGAAAAGAAAAAATTTTCTAACACATTTAAATTTGAAACTACGTAATAAAGCAACAATTGCGCATATTTATGAAATTACTTTAAAGTATTTTTAAAAAGTATATATATTATACAGAGGCTAAAAGTTAAAAGAATACATTTATATATATATATGTATTAAAAAAACTATTAAAAGAATATATACTTTTATAATAAATTTTTTTGACGAAAAAATCTGTTCTTTTTTTATTTTTGTTTTATGGCATTTAATCTAACTTTGTCACTAGATTTTTCTAGAATAAATGAAGCTTGAAAAATCCGCATCAACATAATTTTCAAGGAAAAAGTTAAATAGTTTGTTTAGTGACACTTTAGCTTCTGTCAGAGTTATCGGAGTCAACTCCGATGGTCATCAAAGGGACTACGTTACAAGGGAGACAAGCAAAAACAATAAAACACAAAATATTTAAGATCCAACCTGCTTGCTATAGGATTCTACATGATAGTGAGTGTTTGAATTGTCGAGAGTTTTATAAGATCACTTCGAATTATCGCATATTCTATTCCAGCCAGCCACAGATTTTACTTCGAAATATTGAGTGTACCAAAACATATTGCTTTAGTTCGAAATATCAAGAGTTTTTCTAGGGGCTATACTTTCTAGGGGAGCGTATACTTTGAATTAGCGAAAGGTTCGTATTACCGAAGTTTTGAATTATCGAGAGTCGACTGTATAAATAAAATTATTTATGTATTTAAAATCACTAAATAACCAGTTGAATTGTTTCTAACGACTCTTATTATCCATGGGAAATACTAACACAAGTCCATTAGTAAAGCATAGTAATTTTTTTAAAAGAAAAACCTAGTTATTGTGCCAGATAAATAAGAATTGACGAAATAAATCATTTTAAGACCTAAATAAGTGTATTGCGCTACATTTTTTTCAAAAACTTTCGTGTCCCTACGTATAAATGTGCTACGTAACATATTGCCTTATTCAAAACAAGTACCATAATACTTATTACAGCCTGACGAGCCTTCCAATTGAAGTATGCTTCCATAAAGATCGAAACAGCTCGTCCCGATGATTGAGTTGAAATCGCTTGGGCGCATGTTAAAGTATTCATTCCCGCTCTCTAAAAGAAGACAAAGGGTCGTTTTCCTTGTGCAAGTGATCATTCCTAATGATCTAATCCCATCGAAGAAGAATCTTCTCGCTCCAGAGACTTATCAGTGGAAAGAGATAAGTGAGCCTTATTTAAAAATTAAAAAACCCGTAAGAACATTTTCCATCGGAGATATACAGCTCATTTGAGTCCGCACCGTATCGGGGGTGTTGTCTCATTACTTGACAATTTTAGCACCTGAGGTGATTTTTATTTCAGTTGAGAGTGTTATCTGCGCCTTTTCCCTTTGGACTTAATGATGGTGAAGAGGATAGAGACGGAAGAGGCAGGGGAATGTCGCCAAATTGAGTTTCATACGTAATGATGGAGTTTTTTGGGGCTGCCATGTAGATTTTCGGAATCTGGACATTAAAATTGCGGGTTTTTTCCTCAAGATTTTATTTTCAAAATACGTGTCTTATTAAATATTATTTCATGATGTCTGTAAAAAAATAAAGACAGCATTGCGTAATTTTAACCGAAAATACTTAAATGATTATATCACTAGTTTAAAATATTTAACTTGAGTTGTTTCATCGATTAAAAGGGGTTTTCTTTCTTTTCTGTATATTATTTTCTTCGATTGTTTTGCTAATTAAACATAATACAAAAATGGTTAAAAATAAAGAGCATTTCCCCCCTTATTTCTGTATAATCCAAATACCCCTTTCCCCCGATTCTGACTTATACGATCTGTGATCACCAACACTTTCAATCAAAATTCTTGATGCATACATGCAAGCGGGAAATAATTTTATGCATTATTTTATATTACATAATTTGAGGTTGTATTTTGATTACAATACGTGCGATACTACATCAAATTATGTGTTTTTCCTATTACGTACAATAATTATACATGCACAGTTTGAATTTTTGTGCAATTTTTATTAATTCGCTTGAAAATGGTATGGAAAAATGTAAATCTGTGACTTGCAACCTGCTCGAATTATAACCTGTTTGTCGGATCAGTTTGATTTAATTTCAATTTATGTCGAACTCTAAAGTGACACGAGAGCTATTGGAGATGTAACTCGTAATTTTGAACCAAGATCAAGTGACAAGGATGACACCCGAGCTGGCAACCCCCTTCTCTCCAAACTTCCATAGCAAACACATTAGTGTCAGAGTTGAATCCGATCGTAAGTCGATTGATTGATTGTTTATCAAAGTCGTATTTAGAAGTTACACAAGGGTTACTGGCGACGGACCTTGTAATTTTGAGCAACGGTCAAGTGTCCAGAAAGACACCTGAGCTGTGGTGACCCATTTTTCAAACTTTCACTCACATCAACGTGAGGACTTTGAGCCTCGATAGATCAATCGTAAGCTGAAAAAACTTTGTATATACTCATATCTATCTCAAGAGAGTATTTGGATATATTTTCTGATGTTTTTAAGAGAGGATTGATAATTTTTCATGAAAAATCTTCCAATTTTTGCAATGGGTTTTAATTTTGCTTGTTTTATTGTTTTCTAAACAGTATAGTTGGTAGTATGGGTTCTACATTATTGCTCAAACTTGTACCGCTTCCAAAATTTTGGTGAGATTTAACTTCTTAAAATAAATTACCATCCTAAAGTTTGCTTCAATATATCCATAAAATTATGTTAACTTATTGTACATGTTACATAAAACTTTATTTTAATTTAAAATGTATGTATCATGAGGCTAGACATTAGAAACATAAAAAGCTGTGCCGATCATTATTATCTAATTTTTTCATCTTATAATAACTCAATTTAATGATAGAATAATATATTCTAAAATTAAAATCTTTTATCTACCTTTAAGACAAAAATATTTACAACTGTCGGAGTAAGTTATTCGAATTTAAGTTATTTCTTAAGTAATTCAGAAAAAAGTAAAAATAAAATAATACTTAATTTCATATAATAATAACATTTGAATAAGATTTATACCATATTTAAATGCAGGATCTCTTCTATGATTCATTTTTTAACAAACAGGCTATAAATTAAATTGGGCTTTAATTGCATTTATACTTTCCATCAAAATTATCATTGAAATTGTTATAAGAAGTTTTACATAAAATTTAAAAACTTAATCTATGCACTTAAATTTTAGAAGGAGGAATTACTAAACATCAAATGAATATAAAAAATACTTCCTATGAATCTATTATAAATACTGGATTTTTTTTATCCTTCCAATGTTAATATATTTCTATAATTATTATTTTTCTTTATTTATCATTTGTCATAGCAAAAGTATCAAACCAACGAATAAGTGTAAATCAAACTTCGAAAGCTTGTGAAATCTTATTTCTATATTCATTTTTTTAAAATACAAAGCATAATTCTTTTCCTCCAATATAGATTTATTTTTTAGTTTCTAAAGAGTTTTATATATACTTTACTGCTAAAAAAACCTACATATAAACAAGCTGTGATTCAAGGTCTTTAATAGACTTTAAAAACCAATCTCCCGTTTGATGTAACGTCAGTTAAAAATTAAAGTTACTCTATCGATTGAATAACATTCCAAACAAATGCCGGAACGAACAAAGAGAGCTTGTCACACTGTTTTACTACCACACTTCACTAACTTGACACAGAGAACGAAAGAAAAAAAGAGAGTTGACACACACAAAGTGGACAAGACAAGAAATCCGTGCGACAACAAAATACTTAAAATTTCCCCAACGAACCCCGGAGGAAACTTAATCATAATTGGCTCCGCAGATTTGATTTAGGAGTTGTGAAAACTTTTATCATTCTCCGCTATCTTGGCGATGGCAGAGAACGTCTCAATTAGAAAGTGGAAATGAAGGATAACGTTTTGTTAAAAGGATTGAAGAGTGCGGAGATAGCATCTTTTAAAAGCCCTCGGGCCCGGGCCGATAAAGAAGGCACCGGTGCGCGTTGGTGGGGCCTAGATCACGTGATGCCAGTCATAATTCAACTCGAGTCCGTGGTAATGAACGCGTTTCATTAGCCAGGAGAATACTGATGGAGAGAAGGACATGACAACTGGAATTACATCAGGGTGATGAATTTTTGGCGAGGAATTCAAGCTTTTGGCAGTGGAACGGTCCACTGGCTGCGGAATGCAAATGGAAAAATGCCAATGGAAGGGTCAATGGTACCCAGGTGCATTGATTAAGGGTCTGGGATTATTTATGCAAGCGCGTGATAAAGATTTCCTGTTCTAATTCTTATCAGTTTTGTTTGGGGACAGAGTTGTGGTATGCTATGGTATACTAATTAAAGCTGCTTCGTGTAATGATTATTAAGAGTTTTAATTAATGATATAAAATGAGGTTAAATTTGGCGCTAATGTTATTTATAATACAGGAAGATGAAAAAAAAAGAACACAAGTTACGGTGAAATGAAAGAGCAAACCATATGGCAAAATTTGGAAGTGTAACTATTGTATTTTTTAAAATCTGTAACATGAATTTCATTATCTACTAATACACATAACTAATTAAGAATTTTATAATTGGAGTTGGAACAAGATGAAAGTATACAGCGAGAATCATGCATCATTTTAACTTAAATAAGTTTTGAACGTTTCATTATGTTGTTAGTATAAGTTGGATTATACTTCCAATATATACTAGTAATAACCATGGTAAAGATTCGGAAATTAATATACATATATAGTATTTTCTTCAATCCGAAATAAGTTATTTCAAACTAAATTTCAATAACGTTGTTTAATATTTATTGCAACGCAAAAATATCTTAAAGAAAGTTCAAGCTTATCTGACCAAATTATGACCTGTTTAAAATTATATTCAAGAATCAATAAATTTTTTATAGTTAATGTATTACTTACTTATTTTAAAAAATGTTCTGTTTTGCTTACTTACTCAGAAGTTAAAATATAAAATTTCATTTCACATTAATTCTTTTTTTTTTTTTACATTTTAATTCAGGGCTTATAAGCACAATATTTATATATAAGATTAGTTACAATTTGCATTACTTCACTAGAGCTCATATCTTCAATTGACATACTTCAACTTTTCCGTCAATTAACAACAATTAGTAGTTACGGTGCTTAGTGAGTTTTAGTCCCAATTGTTGCTATTCTATCAAAAATTCATGGCAAAAGTGCATTAGCAAAAAAAAAATTTCCCTTTTCCTTATATATAAGATTAGTTACAATTTGCATTACTTCACTAGAGCTCATATCTTCAATTGACATACTTCAACTTTTCCGTCAATTAACAACAATTAGTAGTTACGGTGCTTAATGAGTTTTAGTCCCAATTGTTGCTATTCTATCAAGAATTCATGGCAAAAGTGCATTAGCAAAAAAAAAATTTCCCTTTTCCTTATATATAAGATTAGTTACAATTTGCATTACTTCACTAGAGCTCATATCTTCAATTGACATACTTCAACTTTTCCGTCAATTAACAACAATTAGTAGTTACGGTGCTTAGTGAGTTTTACTTGTACTTAGTCACAATTGTTGCTATTCTATCAAGAATTCAGGGCAAAAGTGCATAGCAAAAAAAAAAATTCCCTTTTCCCTTGTCAAAAAATGTATTAAAAATTAAAACTATTCATTAAATTATATATTTTTAGTACTTGACATACCTTTTTTTGTTATTATTATAATATTAGAAAAAATGTTTTTCGACTACCGAATTATTTTTTTAGATAACTCAGACACCGTTATACTGACAATGACAAAAATATACTGTGGATCATATGTATGTATATATATATTCTATATTTTATCTATCTTTATCCGTGAATGTGTTTAAATAAAATACATACTTTTGAAAGTTAGGAAGTTATTAATTTCCATGAAATTATAATAAAGAATGACTAACTGCGGGAAATTTCCAAGACAATCATCTAAGAATCATACTTGTTTTATCTTATAATTGGTAAAACAAATTTAAAAACAGTTTTATAAATGTGTGTGTGTGTGTGTGTGTGTGTGTGTGTGTGTGTGTGTGTGTGTGTGTGTGTGTGTGTGTGTGTGTGTGTGTGTGTGTGTGTGTGTGTGTGTGTGTGTGTGTGATTCTTCTATCCTTAAGATAGGCGGAATTAAAATATGAAAAATATTTCCATTAAATAACGCCCACTTCCCATTCATTCACGAAATTCTCTTTCTTATATATATTTGACGTTTTAAATAAAGTAATGCTTAAATGATACTGTTCTTATCTTATACTTTCCCTGTATTTCCGTAACAGAAATCTAAATTTTAGCAACCATTAACTTAATATATTTGGTCAAGAAAATAAAAGTAACTTTGACAGATCAAAAAGTAATAAACATCGCTTGATAATAAGTTGCACATTATCGCGTAGAATGCTTGCGCAAGCACACACACGAAGCTTTTTTTTTATTTCTAATGGGCTTCGGATTGGTTTTACCATTGCAGACCTAGTACATTCCCCGGAAACTGGTATCTCTTTTTAGTGTGACACCATATAAGCGGATACCAATCGCCGCAGGTAATTTTGATGTCCAGTTTCCTCCCTAGAGGGAGGCACCTAAGCTCTGTGAATCTGAACGATGCTAACCTGTACTAGGATTTAATTTTGCCGAAAGCACCCAAGTTAAACAGACACTCAAGGGATCTTTCACATGCCGTATACGACATGGCCACTGTCGATTTTCTGCATCACGAAAATCCACCGATTTGGGCCGGGGTCGAACCCGCAACCTTGGATGCAGAAGGCCAACGACAAACCAACCAGCCGGCTCACACACAAAATTTGAGAGGAACAATTGATTGATTGTATATTAACACCCCCCCCCCCTTTGATTCAATGCGAGTATTATTGGCAACAGTCCTTATAATCTCAAATCAGGGACAAGTGACAGTGGCGATACTTTAGATGGGTTCTCCAAACTTCGACATCACGCTAAAGGGAAGACATAGAGCTTCGAACAAATTTAGTATGCATCAGTCCTCTACATTGAGGACCCTCAATTGCAACAGTATTCCACAGAGTTCATGACCATAATACAGAGGAAAAAATAAAACATTTCCCATTAAAGATATGAAAGGAAAGATTCTTTTAGACTTGATTTAATAGATACTAGCTGATATACCCTTTCTTCGTACGGGTGAATTGAAAAATTAAATACAGATTGAAGGATAAAGAAGTTTTTAATGAGTTAATTTTACGTGAATTGCAAATTAAACAAAAAAAAAGCTTTTTGCATACCTTAGCTGAGCAAAAAAAAAAAAAAAAAAAACCATATTTGTGTAAAATTTAAAATTTGAAGATCTAATAGCTGATAAAAAAAATATATTTTTTTAATTTATGACACCACGTAACTCTCTTGTAGGTCGAGTTTTGAAAACACCTTCCTAAGCTAATCTCTGCTAGGCAAAAGTAACACATTGTTACAAATTTTGTGTAATGAACGCTTAAAATAGAGTAAATAATTTATATCTGGATGTGTAATACGTTGATATTACTTTCTGTTGTATTTATTTTATGTTAAAATTATAATATTCGCAAGCAACGCCATTCCTTACATTATAATGGCGATTCAATGGAAACATAGTAAAATCTTGGTGATAGAGCCAAGTTGGCATCTTTTTTGGCGACCACCTTGGCAACTGATTGAAAGGTGCAGAAGTTTCTTTGCGGTAGCACCACCTGGTGTGGAGCTGCAACAAAGAGGATAGCACAAAAACCTTCTCCACAAAAAATACATATACATACCTATTTTCATAGTGATCGGACGAACCGTGTGTTGGAGTGAAGCGATTTCATATATACAAACATCAATTTATATATAGAGAGAGAGATTAACATTAAAGGAGAACCTATCCAAACTATCGATTGAACGGTGCAGAAGTTGATATGCTGTAGCGCCACCTGGTAGGGAGAAGCTACAAAGAAGATAGCACAAAAACCTTCTAAAAAAATTCATATGCATGCCAATTTTCATAGGAATTGGTTGAATATTGGAGTAAAGTGATTTCAGAAATACAGATATCCATTTATATATATATATATATATATATATATATATACACACACTGCTGGCCACCGTAAATGCAACACCAAGAAAGACAAGAGATAGCTCAACAAAATTTATTTTGTAGATAACATGTTGACCAAATATCAAATGATTAAATTTATAGACTTCTGTGAAGTGTGGTTCCTGCCAGAATCAGTAGCCAGAATAGCCGCCAGTGGTGGAGATCACCTCTGCCACACGCCTCGGCATTGATTCAAACAGACTTTGGATGTGTCCTTGGGGTACAGCAGACCAAACAGCTACCACACGTTACCAAAGTTGATCTGGTGTGGCAGCTGGGTGTGTAGTCTGGGTCAATCGTTGAGCAACCATGGACCACATGTTTTCTATCGGCGAAAGATCCGGAGAGCGAGCCGGCCAGGGAAGCAATTCAATCTAGTGATTGACGAAGAACCTTTGGACAATGCGTGCCACGTGTGGTCACGTATTATCCTGTTGAAATATCGCTGTGGCCAGGCCCTGAATGTAAGGAAGGTCAACTGGCTCCAACACCTCGGAGATGTAGCACTAGCTGTTTAAAGTACCGGAGTGCGAGAGTGATATCCAATACCGTCCCATACCATAATTCCCGGTGCAAGACCAGTGTGGCGGTGCATAACGCAGCTCTGTTCAGCATCCTCTCTCCACGGTATCTCCAGACTCGAATCCGACCATCGTGGTATTGCAGATAGATGCGTGACTCGTCAGTAAAGACAACTTCATTCCATTCTTCCGCCCTCATCCTTCTTTCATCGCACCATTGGCGCCGGAGACGCCTGTGGTTCTGCGTCAAGGGTAGACCAAGCAATGGACGTCTTGCGGACAGACCACTCTGCTGTAAACGGCGTCGAATGGTACGCACAGACACTGAATGATGCGTTACAGACTCAATGTTCGTGATGTGACTGAGCGATCCGTCACTGCCATGATCACAATTTGCCTTTCTTCACGTGAAGTGGTGCACTGAGGTGGATGCGATCGACCACGTCGATCCGTCGTACCCTCCTGCATCCAACAGTCACAGATCACATATCCGCATTGCAGTTGTTTGGTTTCGTCCAGCACGACTACAGATTTCCCTGAAAGATAATCCACAATCTCGGTAGGCCACTTTCCTTCCTGTGTCGAACTTGATCAAAAGCTGATCGCTGTTTTTTAAGAGACATAACTGATCGTTTTTTGAAAAAAACCACAAGAAAAACACAATTGCCAAACTTTAAATCGTCGAAATCTCCAAGCCTTAAATAGCGCTTTGAGGAGGCGCCACGGGCGTGCGTGATGTGTGTGTACGCTGAAATTCTAATCATTTTCATATCTCACTTCCGCTAATGCATGTTGTAGATTTCATGTTATTTGCGTGCTTCCTTTAGGGTGTTGCATTTACGGTGGCCAGCAGTGTATGTATATATATATGTATAAATGTATGAAATTATTTCGTATTGAATATCTCGTAACTTATAATTGGCTCAACTTTTAGATCTCCCATAAATACAGCATTATTATCTTAAGATTGATTTAACTTGTATAAAAAAATACTAATTTATTGAATAAAATGTTTAAATGTTCCTTAAAGAGTATTTTAACTTTGTCTCATTTGCAGTTTAAAAATTTTGTAAATTATTATTTTTTTTCACATTGGAAAATGCATTGAAAAGATGCAAATTTTGGAAGAAAAAAATACAAATATTATATAAACTCCAAAAGTCTTTAAAATTTCTTGTGAGAATGAGAAGCATTTAGGTATTAAATACAAAATATTCTTAGAGAAATTTGAAAAATATTTATAAAATCACAGTATTTCGCTTCAACATACAAGGTTAAAATTCTTTTGTCATTTAAATTAATGAAGCAAAATTTGGAATTTATTTTACTTTGAAAAAATAAAATGGATGCAAACGAAACATCATCAAATCAGCATCACGAAATATCAGCATAAGCTGTATTCTGAGTTTTAATAAAATTAGAATAATTTTCTTCATCAAAAATCTTTCGAGTATGGGTCCTAATTTATAATTTCTGTAGTAAGAATCTTTAAGAAAGTAAGATAGAAAAAAAACAATTATTTCAACTGTTTTTTTTCCTGAAAATATTAATATTTATTTGTTTTTCTTTAATGAATTTTTTTCTAATTGCTACAAATGTTTTTTTTTGTAAATATTTTTAATTTGTCGTAGCCTTTCGCTTCCCCTAAGATTATCAACTCCCCTTCGGGTATTACCTGAATCCGAACGTGTTGAATGAATAATAAATTCAGTACTCATTTTAACAAATCAATCTTATTTATTGATTTTTCTTAATTAAGAGATTACACAAATACTATTCAATTTTAAGAACAATAAAACACAGTGGAGAATGAGAAGGGTTCAATAATCATGAACGACGGAATCCTATCTGAATCTACGAAAGATCGACCGCGTACACAATTACAGCTACACACTTATACTTAATTGGAATCAATAACTAACCTGATTTCTTATGTTATGGCAGGTTCATCTAGTTGGTTCTTTAAGATCTTGATTGGGTCAACTTGAAATCAGGATTCTTCGTTTTAAGAGGCAACTTATTTCTTAGCTATTCCCGAAGTTCTTCTATAATCTTTATCCACGACGATGCGTTAGATTCTATTCACCACATCTGCGTTTACACTTGAAAATACTTTCTCATTTCATTTCATTCTCTTTCTAACTCGCTAAACCCGAACTTATATAAAATATCTCATTTGCATAAATCACGCTTTGGCTCCCGGTGGAGATTAGTTGAAATAAATATAACATCAAAGAATATATGAGAAGGTTAGTGAAACGCGTAAGAACCCGTCACAAATTGTTTATTTGTTTGTATTGAAAACCTGTAAAATTCATTTGTTTTGAAAATTAATATTTTAAAAAAACATTACAAAACGAATGATTTAATAAGCAATATTAAACAGGAAAAGATATAATGACTTATTATGTGAGCGATTGGAAGAATATAATTCACAAAGATACATACAGATTTAGTTTCCTGAAATTTAAATCGTATCTTTCGATTTTAATACATTTTTATCCTCCTATTATTGTTAGAAAAATAATAATTTTATTTATTTGAATGAAATTGTAAACGTCACTTTAACAAACATATTGATTTATCTTTGTATATAAAAACAAAATAATCGATTATTTTTTAATAGTTAATAATCTTGATTAGAATTATCTCTTTTGAAATGCATTCTTTTAAAGAAAAATAGTAGTTCAATAAAAATAGTTAGATCTGATAATAAAATCAACAGTAAACTCCTAAGATATGGCTTCTCCCACTAGGAGCTTCATTAGAATATTTATTTTGCTTCTGAGAGTAAGTCGTCCTGTGCATATTCTTCTTCTTTTCTTTTTTTTTTACTTACAAATTATCTCTTCCACAATTAATTATTTTGATGTAAAGTGTAAATTTGATCCAAATATTCATTTCAAGTTATTTTTAATACTTAAAATTTTCTCCCTTTCAGTAAGAAATGCACATCTTCTAAATTTAGCAACAATAATTTATAAAAATAAATTTACCTTTAATCTCCTATAAAAGCTTTTCCGTTGCCAACTCTTGTCATAAATAATAGTATTCGTTTTCAATGCATTTATGAAAATAAAACTTTTAAAAAAAATTATAGGATACAGATTTTTTAAAGAAGAAATTATGATTCGCAACTGAATAATTTATCGAAATGCACATATTCAAAGAACGGATCCATTTCCCTTGAGACTCCAAAGATGATCGACTTAATTAAAGAAAGCTGAATAAACAACATCTATATCAGAAATGGTTAATACATAGTAAGCCCATGCTTTTTTGAATTCTGCAGGTTGAAAAACATAATACAAAACTGATTATAGATTCAAAATGATGTAGGTTACCTTAACTAGTAATTTTAAAGGCGGTAAATCGTTGGCACTGAGTTAATATACGTAAGTACCCTCATATTTTATTTTTAAAAATTGTAGCCCCAAAACTAATAAATATATTGTTGTGTTCAATAAATAACATAAACTAGTGTTCGAAGCATCGGTGGTTCAGTGGTAGAATGCTCGCCTGCCACGCGGGCGGCCCGGGTTCGATTCCCGGCCGATGCATGATAATTTTTATTTTTCAGAAACATGTAAACAATTCCCATAAGTAAAGTACACAGTGACAGAAGGATGACTGAGACTGAGAAAAATCTTTTGATAGATGAGAAATTAAATTTTAAAAATGTATTCCTTCAAGACAGAGAAAAGTGAACCTGCACTGACCTAAATACACAATTTTTCTAAGCATTTAACTATTTTATTTCTGATTAACAACAGCAGTTTGAAGGAATTATTTAGCTTTTAAACGTTTTTATTGTTCTTTAAAATGCATTGAACTAAAAAGTTCCGAATTTAACAATATCACTTTCTTACAATTTTTAACACATAATGTAAATGAAAATGGGGGTGTACATTTGCAATTAGTGTCTGACAGTTATTTCACACTTTAAATATTCTATACTCTTCTCACACAAACAAAAAATATTATAATTATCTACTTTTTTTAAATAATTCCCTGAGATTAATTTTATAATCTTTTCGTATAATATGAAAATTCATTAAAATTTAAGTATCCGACTACCCTAAAATTGTGAATTTTGCTGAAAATTGACAATTTCTTTTGGATTTTATTTTATAGGTCATCTTATTAGCTTTATATAAATGCCAAGTTTATTATTTTCCGTTCATTAGAACAAAAACTACAAGTGTTTTAGTAAAAGCAGATGCCCTTACTTTAAGCAAGATGTCACTTTAAAACGCGTTCACACGCAATGTTTTTTGAAAATGCTCAAACGAAGCCAGCGATTGCTCAAAAAGTTTTGAAAATAATTAACTGAAATTTTCTGTGTTTGTTTTGTGTAATAGTAGAAGTGTTTTAACCTTCAGATTTATCAATCACTGTTTTAAAAAAAAATTTACAATTCCTTATATGGGAATATAATAACTGTTTTTTAAAGCGGTTTCAAAAATAACTAAGATAAAGTGCTCTAGTTTTTGTAAAAATTGAAATATCTCTTATCTTGAAGGTCATTACAAAAATGAATAACATAGCAACGCAACAGAATTAAAAAATTGAAAATTTGTTCATAAACTTTTGGTACAGAATGGGCCGCGTTTATGATATTTTTTGTGAAAATTTACCCATTTTTTCCCATTTAGTAATAATAATTTCTTTTTCTTTTCTTAATTTTAACATATTTTTCTTAAAATGTTCTAAGCAAACATAAGAACACCAAAAAATTTCCATACCTCCATTTTTTTTTTTAAAAAAAGTAAGTTGTCTCAAGTAGTCGGATACCCTGAATATTCACATATTCAAAGAACGGATCCATTTCCCTTGAGACTCCAAAGATGATCGACTTAGGTAAAGAAAGCTGAATAAACAATAGCTATATCAGAAATGGTTCTTACATAGTAAGCCCATGCTTTTTCGAATTCTATAGCTTGAAAAACATAATACAAAACTGATTATAGATTCAAAATGATGTAGGTTACCTTAACTAGTAAATTTAATGGCGGTAAATCGTTGGCATGGAGTTAATATACGTAAATACCCTCATATTTTATTTTTCAAAAAAGTAGCCCCAAAACTAATAAATATATTGTTGTCTTCAATGAATAACATAAACTAACGTTCGAAGCATCGGTGGTTCAGTGGTAGAATGCTCGCCTGCCACGCGGGCGGCCCGGGTTCGATTCCCGGCCGATGCATAGTAATTTTTATTTTTCAGAAACATGCTGAAGGATGACTGAGAAGAATCTCTTGATATTCCATCAGAGAGATTAAGTTTTAGACAGTGGTGCACACAAGGGGGGTGTCCTAGGGGTCTGGACACCCCACCAAAGCCCTTGAGTTTTTTTGATTGATAATAATCCTACATATATATATAACGAAAAATTTAATTAAGTACTTGTAATTAACAATTTATTTTATAAATTAATGCTAATTATTAAAATAATAATTTATTTTTTACTGTTTTTTGTTAAAATTGACAAAATCAGAAGAATCAATTGGTGTTGCCTTGAGGTTGGAAGAGGGAGATTTTTGACCATGGACTTGAAAAATTTTTGTGTACTCAAATGGTTTTAGATATGTATTTCTTCAAGACAGAAAAGTGAACCTACGCTGACCTAAATACACAATTTTTCTAAGCATTTAACTATTTTATTTCTGATTAATAACATCAGTTTGAAGGAATTATTTAGTTTTTTAAACGTTTCTTTTATACAAAACGTATTTTATAAACAAAGATCAACTTATTGTAAACATCAGTTGTAATTGCCATGCCACTTTATTTCTCTGATACGCTTTAAAAATATAATAATTAACTTTTTTCATAAAGCAACTCTTTGGATTTAAAAATGCATTAAGAAAATCATCCCTTTACTAATATGGGTAATACTTAAAGCTATAGTTAAAAAAATTGAGGGTAAGAGTATTTAAATTTACTTCACAACTAAGAAAATTAATTTCTTTTCAACACAGTCTAAAATATCCAAATATTATATAAATTCTATACTTTATATACTTTTATATAAAATAACCAACCAATGTTTGCATAGTGATATTTAATATTTAAATATTTCATTAGATCTTATGTTATTTTTATGAATACGGCAGTGTCATATAAATGCACACATAAATTGATTTTAATTTCAAAAAATTTTTGAAAGAAAGATTAACTGTTTAATTTGAACAAAGATTTGTTCTTACATGTCATATCTGAAGAATAAATAAAGCCAAAAAAGCTCCAAATTAGCTTAAAATTCAGTTAAATAAATTTAAAATTATACAGACATACCGCACACCAACGAAAAATAGATTTAATTATTGGGATATCACGGGAAAAGGCCAATAATGATAGGTTAATTTCATAAAACATTTTTAGCTTACTTTGTTATATTTGAAGCTCAAGGTTTAATGTTTAACGTGTCCGACATAAAAGGTACATAAAAGACATTTCTAAATTAAAGAAGAAAAGTTATAGGAATTTTTATTTCTCTTAATACTGAATTAATGTATCCGACTACCCTAAAATTGTGAGTTTTGCCAAAAACTGAAGAATGTTTATGACTTATTTTGTAGGCCATCTTATTAGCTTTATAAAAATACCAAGTTCTTGATTTTCCGTTCACTAGAACAAAAATTACAAGTATTTTAGTAAAGGCCGATGTCATTACTTTAAGCAAGATATATGTCATACTTTAAAATGCGTTTTACTCAAAATGTGTTTTTTCGAAAGTGATCAAATGGGGACAGTGATTGCTCAAAAAGTTTTGAAAATAAATAACTGAAATTTTTTGTGTATGTTCTGTATAATACACTCATGTCCATAAATTGAGGATAATTCAGAATCACACAGAAATTGAACAATAAAATAAAAATTTCACCTGTAGAATTATCACACACATCTTGAAGAAGAATATGGAAACTACAGGAAACCACCAGATGGCGCGGATAGTACGTCACAATGACGAGAATGTAAGAGAGGGGTATATAAGGAATGGTGGCAAAGAAGTAAAATTGTTTACAGGTGCTTTAAAAGACTTTCAGTGCAATAACCGCATAGTTATGGCACAAAGGAAGCATTTGGATGATTTTTTACGTGGTAGAATTAACGGACGACTGGAATGTGGACGTACCCACCTGGAAGTATCCGAGGAACTTGGAATTGCCCAGAGTGTCATCTCCAGGCTTTGGCAACGATTCCAAGATGATGGTATTGTGAGTAGATGTTACAGCACAGGTCGTCCCCGAGTTACAACACCGAATGAGGACCAGTATTTGGCAGTTACTGCCAAAAGAAACAGACGGAGCACAGCATCAGACCTATCTCGTCAGCTCTCTTCAGCTACCGGTACGACAGTTTCAAGGCAGACCGTGTACAGACGCTTAGGGCACATTGGTCTATATGCTCGTAGGCCTGTCAGATGTGTTCCCCTTACCACAACTCACTGTCGTCTGCGATTAACCTGTAGTAGAGAGCATGCATAGTGGACACCGCAACAGTGGTCTTGTGTGATGTTTTCCGACGAGTCCTGGTTTAGTTTGTAGTCTGATTCTCCCCGGACTTTCATATGGAGAGCGCCAGGTACCCGTTACCACCAAGAGAACACCATTGAACGACACCGTTACGGTGGTGCAGGATGGCTCGTTTGGGGAGGAATTATTCTTGGTTCCAGAACTGACCTGCATGTTCAGAGTGTAACGATGACAGGCCACATCTATCGGGATGTCATTCTGGAACAACATGTACGTTTGTTTCGGGGTGACATTCTGTTTATGGATGACAACGCCCGTCCTCACCGTGCAAACATTGTAGACGAATACCTTCAATCGGAGAATATCACCCATATGGATTGACCAGCATACTCACCGGACTTGAATCAATAGAGCATGTGTGGGATATGCTTGGCCGACGAATTGCAGCCCGTCAACCCCTCCCACCTGTCTACCGGAACTTCGGAGGCATTGCTTGATGAGTGGTGTAATATTCCCCAAGATCAGATTGATAATTTGATACTAAGCATGCGTAGGCGTTGTAAGGCCTGTATTGCATCGTCCGGGAGACATACTCCGTATTAACCATCATACTGTTATACTGTTTTTTGTAAATAGGTTCGTTTTTAAAATTTGCTCCAGGGAGTAAAAATCGCAATTTTTATTAATTATGCCAAACATATAGCATCTTTTTTGCTCTTTACCTTTTGTTTAATAAATAGACTTTACAAATAAGTAAAATTTGTTTTGCTTCTGTCTCTTTCTTTGCCTGAACTTCATTATCCTTAATTTATGGACATGAATGTAGTAGAAATATTTTAACCTTCATATTTATCAATCACTGTTTTATTACAAAATTTACAGTCCCTTACGGAAATATAATCACTGTTTTCTTAAGCAATAATAAAAAAATTAAGATAGTACAAATTAACATATCTCTTATCCTGAAGGCCATTTCAAAACTAAATAACATAGAAACACATCAGAATTTAAAAATGGAAAATTTGTTTATAAGCTTTTGGTACAGAATGTTTATGTTATTTTTGGTAAATTTTTACCCATTTTCCCCATTTTAGTCATAATAATTTCTTTTTCTCTTCTTAATTTTAGCATATTTTTATTAAAATGTACTAAACAAATCTAAAAACCTCAAAAAATTCCCCATACCTCCATTTTTTAAAAGAAAAAGTTGTCGCAAGTAGTCGGATACCTTGCTAACATGAAACAAAAATTCTTGAAATTTATGTTAACAATAAAAAACATAATTTTTCATGGGATTCATGGAAAAGATGAGGTTAAAACAAGTTAAATATTTAATTGAAAGTAAATAACGTTATTTAAAAATATAAAAGGCCATATTTAATATTGAAAATGAACCATGAGTAGGATGACCAAGGTGTTTCACTGAACATGAGGTAAGGGGGATCTCTCTCTCTCGTTAGGAATAGTAATTACAATTCTAAAACCATTGCAGTAAAATTCACATGAGATGAGTGTTAGAGAATTAAAAATGTCAATGTAGAAATTTTCGGAAACATTTTAAGAAAGTATAATTTTTATGAAAGTGTAGCTAGAGAAAATAAACATTCATTAATACATCAAACTGAAAAGTTCGGCTATAATTCATTACACCTTACATTCAAAAGTCTCCCACTTTTTGTAAAGTGGTATATTTGTAGATAAGAGCAAGTACAAAATTTTTGGAACAGACGAAAATCAAATGATATGACGGAAAATTAAAACTGAACTGGAAAGGAAATCTTGATCCATCTGTGAAACATGGCGTAGGTAGCCAGGTCTGGAGATGTATAAGCTAGTGTTAAAAATCTTCATTTAATTTATAGAAAATAAAGATATTTGTTTGATCAAAATAATATTTTTTTGAAAAAATTAAACAAAACTTTTAGAAAACGACGGCATTATCAAATTCAAAATTTTATCAGGTAATGATCCAAAACATAATGCTCCTATTTTCATCTTCTGTATTACTGTCTACATCAGTAGCGCACACAAAAAGTTTTCAAGGGGGGAGTCCATGGTGGAAAGTCCCCCAACTCGTATCATACCTCAAGACGACACCAATTGATTCTTCTGATTTTGTTAACAAAAAACAGTAAAAAATACATTATTGAATTAATAATTAGCATTAATTAATAAAATAAATTGTTAATTACAAGTACTTAATTAAATTTTACGTTATATATATACATAGGATTATCATCAATCGAAAAAAAACTCAAGGGCTTTGGGGGGTGTCCGGACCCCTAGGACACCCCCTTCCCTTGTGGGCGCCACTGGTCTACATGTAATCAAAATACCAACACAGAATCCAGATTTCAATCCTATCAAACATTTTAGATCATTTGAAAAATAGAGTCCATGGATTTAAAATTTCCAACATAAATGGACTTAGGGTAAAACTCATTTAGTATAAAAAATAAATCAGAAGAAAAACTTTGTAAAACTCCAGTGAAATACACTACTAAAGGCTGAATGTTGTCATAAAACATAGAGAAGTCCAATACAGGGTGCATATTTTAACTGCATTTATAAAAAAATTTTATTGCTGTCCCAATGTTTCATTGAGATCTCGTTTAAATATAGTTAATCAGGGATATTTAATTTTATAATAATTTAGCAATATTTTAAATTTATTTCAAGCTTTCTTCAAATTTTATTTAATCATTAAAAATGACATGTTAAAAAAGCGTTTTGTTAAAGTCAAGCAATTGATTTTTCTTTTTAAAAAAATGTTTGAAAAATTTCGTTTGTCCTAATATAACTTTTTGAGCTACTACACGTATTAAAAAACACCCGAGTCAGAAATTACTATTGAAATAGAATGAATAAAAAAAATATAAGAAAAGAAATAATCCTTAAACAAATCCCTTAGTAATTCGAATTCCATCTCAACACTTTCACTTTCTGACAGCCTCACTCCCCTAAGTAAAACACAAAAGTGATCTTTGAAAAGAAGAAAATAAATTGATGTATCCTATTTACATTCAACTACATGGTTAGTTAATTGGATACAACTATGCTTAGCACGAAAAATGAAGAGGGGGAAAAAAACAATACCAAACAAAACATAAAAAACCGAAAGCGAAACAGAGAGAGAGAGAAAGAAACTTAACGAAACAAAAAGCTGTAAAGCCTGCTGGGTTCATGCGGTCAAACAAAATGCCAATTTGTCCATGACACGTTTGTGTTGGCCCCTGCTTCAGTGGGGGTTCCAACCCCTGGGACGTACGTACCGTTTTTCGCACTTCACTTTGAATCGATAGCAACCGAAAGCTCGATTCATCATTGTTTTCTGTCAGGGGACGTGACCCCCTAGCTAGGGTCGACAGAGAGAACGATTTTCCAGGTGTACTTCCGAAGTTGCGTTATTTATTGTGCAAAGCTGGTTTATGGAACTTTTGCGTGATATTTATTTAGATGGTAAATGAAGATGAGTAATATAAACGGTTATTATCCATATGCTAAGACTGCGTGAACCTGGTTAGAAGAAAAACGCCTCGCAACGAACGGAAAGCGGGTTCGGGTTTCATAATTACATCGTGTCGCAGGGATTGATCTATGTTAGTGGTATTGAAACATTTTTGACTCACGGAACTCTACAAGCTATAAGTTTAGGGGGGAACCCCAGAAAGAAAAAATATTTTAATCTTTTATTTTATTATAGTAAAAGTTAAAAAAGTATTATAAAATATGAAGTAATTACATACAAATACACACACACACACACACATATATATATATACATATATATTTTTCAGTTTAGTAGTTGTTACCTATGCCACCAGATTTTGACAGCAACATCAGATCAAGGCCCTCGAAATTCTTCGCGGCAAAGAGATTAATTTACGCCAGCTGTTAGCCGTAGCTTTGAGCACCATACAGGTGACATTACAATTTGACTCAACTCCACCCCAATTTTGAGGGAGTTAACCCTGGGGGTGGTCAGGGGTTTCCCATCTCTCTTCCCCTCCACCAAATTCACGAAATGACATGCAGATAGAGTACCCCCTTTCCACGCGCTATACATTTACAAACATACATCCCTTTTCCGGGGTTCGAACCCAGACTCAATGGCACAGCAGTCAGCGTCACTAACCTTTTTAATAGATGGGCGGCATTTTCACTGATTGGGATGAGCTTTAAATACGTGTGGTAAAAAAACTTCACAGAGAACTTGAATCCATTTTGCAAACACATTTATAATTTTCTTTTCGACTTGTTATTGTGACTCGTAGAACCCCTGGGTATGACCACAGTCTGAAGACCACTGATTTATGTTATGCATATTAGAGGTCACTCGCATGACGTAGATGGGGAGTGTGGGCCGCTGGTTTTAGTGTTAACTTAGTAATTTGATCGTAGTTCAACATTTTGGATGTGTATTTTTTGAATTTGGTGAAAACTTGAACTATACATTTTCGAGATGACATAGAGGCACACGAAACGTTCAACAAAATACAGTAAAATACGTTTAAAACGAAAACGCTTAAGGGGGTAAGTTCATGAGTTTCAGCCCCAACACACATTTTTCACTTTTCCCATTTTAGTAAAATATGAATTTCTACGCTTCTAAAGGTGCAAAGATTTTCATTCGACGTGCAATAGAAGTATTTTTAATAAATTTTTGAAAATGTTTTACCACCTGTCAAAGTCTACTAAATCCATTACTAAAATCCATTTTTCTACAAACTAACATTTTCACCATATAATGAACATTTGTTCCTAAACTACTGCAATTAACAGCTTATAACTTTGCATAAAAGAATTTTTTCAAAAAAAAATATTCTGACTGAATTTATAGCATTAAACATCATGAAATTTCACTGTTTTTGAAGAGAAAAAAACAGATTTGTGCAAAAAATATTTTTTTAAAAAAATAACTCTCTCTCTCTCTCTCTCTCTAGACATCCTATCTATAAAATCTCTGATTAAAGTATGTATTATGGTTTAAAGAATATTCAGTAAGAAAGTTGGAGATTTTTATTCAATAAAATGTTTATAAATGTTCCTTAAAAATACATATTTTTAACATTACTGAGATACAGATCCTGTTTCGTGAACCTATTTCCTTAAGACGAAATATCGGATAAACGAAATAATACAACGATCCCAACAAACTGCTACTTATTTTTAAGCATTTGACATTTATTCGCTCTTGACATGGAAAGGAAAATCACTTTACATGAAAAGAATTCCCTTCTGGGATTGAACAAAATATGGAAAACACCAGCCGCGCAGGTGAGATTTTAAAGGGGTGTGAAATGGAGGGGAAGTGATTTCACAAGCTTCACTAATTTGGCTTTAAAAAACTCTCGGAAAAGCCTGCGACACGAGTCAAGTTTGTTTATCTAAGCTACTTTCACCCTCCACCTCTACATACGTCGCACAAAAACATCTCATAAGTTGGCCTTGGAATTCGATGACGAGTACATCGCAGTGTGAGTAAATATCAACGATTTTGGTTCCCACTCCCCCCCCCCCCTCTATTTTAGAAGAATTTCCTTTCGAGTCTAATGGCAAAAAACTCAGGGGGAAAGCAAACTGCTATTTCTCTTACAATGAAGATGATGCTTCTTCAGGCTGCTGATCAAAAACAAAAATCTGTAAAGATTTTGTTATTATTAACTTTGCATGATCAACAATAATTTTTTTTTAAAAAAAAGAGAGCAAATTACAGAAATGTTTGAATGGAGTAAGTTTGAGACAGAGCAAAAGCGAGGATTTAGAGCCGACTTTACTTGTTTGGTTCAAACAAGCGAGATCTCAGAATACTCCCATATCAGGAAAATTTATGCTAGAAAGAAGCAGTGAGCTTCCTAAGCAAATGGGTATTACTTTTCTACAAATCCAGGATAGTTGGAACGTTTCGAGAAAAGAATGTCATTTTCCAAAAACTCTATCAGGGCTTTGTTTTTCAAAAATCTTGAACATTTTGTATTAAATTTCATTAAGTTGTTGTGAATATGTTTTTGTCTCATCGATTTTTATAAAATTCATGTATATATACATACCTAAAATGTACTCTAATAAACTTAACTTTCTTAAATCTATGTTTGTTTGTTTGTTTGCAACATCCTTTAACACGAAATTCTTTTAACACAAAGGAATATTTCAGTCCCTTCAGTTTCGTGTTAAACGTTTTTCACTGTATTATAAAAGGAGATTTTACTGTTTGATAATTGATAAAAATTTTAAAAAATATTGTTAAATTTAATGTTTGAGCACTGAAAAAAAGAGATTTGACAAAAAGATTTAATACCGTTAGAAATTTGTTTTTAATAAAGTTTTAATATTAAAAACTTATTTCTTTTTCCAAATAATGACATATACGTTCAAAAGAACAATACATTACAAAAAATACTTACTTTTCCGGTTTTCCTTTCTTTTGTGTTTTGCTTTTTACACTTCGGTAATTCTTCAATAAACTTTTATGCATGTTTCTGTGCTGTAGTTTCTCTTATTAGATTCTTGTGATAAGAAATGAAATTTTCATATATATATATTGATTACTTTTTTATCAAAATATTTTGCTAATCATGATATATGCCCGAGTATGTTATCATATCCTAAATTGTCATACATCTATTGTAAAAAAACGAAATAATAAATAGAAATGTATCACACACCACACACACAAGATAGTATAGGTGAAAAGTAGGATGGCCACTGTTGGTACTTCTACTTCCACTTTCTGCGAAAACCGCTAACTAAACTGTTATCTGGAACTGTGACTTTGTATGTTTACTTTTTTATCACAGAGAACGTAAAATCGATTGCCAGGAGCTACCACACCAGATATTCCTTCCCTGCTGTAATTCAATTGGGACTTGTATTAATTCTTTAAGCTTTTTCTATTTAATCGTAACATGTAATTAAATGGCTATTAAATTTTGTTTAATAAAAACAGAGACTCGTCAATGATTACGAGTGTGCTTAATTCAGTTGGATTCAGAAAATAAGATTGCTCGGACTCGAACGAATTCCAGACTAATTGCAAAAAAAAAAGGTAAACTTTTATCTTAATTTTGTTGGATATAGACTTTGTAGCTAAATATAATATTTTTATAATTATAGCCACTGTCGTATTATAAACAAACTCAGAACCTTAAGAACTAACATTGTAGGGTTAAATATAGTTTTAAGTCCCTTTTCTTGTATTTGCCTATACAACAGGGTTATCAATAAAAAAATAGTGTAAGAATGTATAAGATTCTAAAAAATATTATAAGATTATAAATATAATACTTATACAAACATTATTAATAAAATTACTATAAATAGTTAGCAATACTAAAAATCGTCCAAAAATATTAATCTCTATGTTAAATCTCTCTCTCTCTCTATATATATATAGAAAACCAAATTCTGAACATATAGTATACTATGTATATACAGGTGGTTATCAAAATAATGAAACACCTTAGATTTATAAGTAATCCTTTATTAGTATAATGTAGGACCGCCTTTGGCATGTAATACAGCTTGGATTCGCTCATACAAGATCCTAAATAGTATTTAGAGCAGGGGTGGCCAACTCAAATGACTTTGCAGACTACTTTGTACAAACATTATAATCCCTCAAGCCACAAATAAAAATATACCGTATTTACTTGAATCTGAGCCGGACTATTTTTCCAGTGTTAATGCTACTGAAAATCGGGTGAGGCTTAGAATCGAAGGTGAAACATTTCTTGGATGAAGGAAACTGAGTTTTCCCCCTTTCAAAAGGAAAAATGTAATTGTCCATGCGGACCACTTACATCGCTGACTTATCCCATTCTACAACTTATCTCCAGTAATCAGTCTATCCTAAATATTGCTGTCTGCTCGTATTGAGAAAAAAAAATTTTGTGTACGCCATATTTTAATCATTTAAATATCAGTGATATCGGTAATAGTGTAAGGAGGAGTTCATTATGAGGAAAGTATGAAAACGGAGTCAATTTTATATGTAGAAAAAAACGGAAACAAAGCTTCGGCCACCGAAAATTTGACACGGATGAAACAAATATAAGTCGGTGGCGTAAGGAAAATTATATAATTTTTGCTTGTAAATGTTCAACAGTCTTTAACAATTCTTTTACATTCTTCCACAATACATTCTTTTAAAAAGCAAGGAAGACGACACCACGTGGGAAAATGGCGACACCGGCACCAATTCCGAAGTCAGCTGTGACAATGAGAGTGACGAATCATTTTCGAAGCATGATACTGACGATTAGTGTAATAAAAGATTCATGTATGTATTTGAAAGCTTTAAAGACTGGTAAAATAAATTAATTAATTGGTAATTTTTATATTGCCAATGATTTAGTTTTGTCGAGAGTACCAGAGCCATATTAATACTCAAGGGATCTTTTACTTGCCACATAATCATATGACATGCCGAACCAGATTTTTCAGTTTCATTAGCATTGGAAAAATAGTGCGGCTTAGATTTGAGTAAATACGGTATTCTTGTTTATTATCAACTCAAAAAAGTAAAAAACAAAAAAAAAATAGAAATGTTTTCGATTTTATTTTACTTAAAATAACATCCCTTTATTTTAATTTCAGCAGTAATTGATTGAGGTAATTAACTGCCTTTGAACATATGACTAGTGTATACAACTTTCTTTAAGAAATTGTTCATTACAATAACAGAGAAACGCTTTCTTTTTACCTTCTCTCTTAGCATTCACTATTAAACCCGATTGCATTAATTTTTTATAATCCGTATAACAATTATTATTATTACTGTTACAGTAATGTAATAATTTATTGTGAATTGTGCATTTAACCGTATATTTTATACATAAAATCATTAAAACCATAAATTAAACAAGCCACAGTTGAATGCTTGTGATAAATTTTGTCTTTGTGCGAAAGTCTGAAAATAAACGAAAGAAGTATTACCGTTAATTAAAAGTTGTTATTAATAAACTGATTTTTAGGGAAAATTAAATTAATAAGGAACATTAATTTGGTGGATAAAAGCATACTATTTTTTAATATAAATGAAATGGTACTGTGATTTATTCATTATTGATTATGATATTCCAAATCTATTTAAGCTCATATTTTTGTAGTTCTATATCCAATTAAAAATACAAAATTTTTAAAAGGATTTTTTTTATATTTTCAAAAAAAATTAAGAAAACATGAAGTGGTCAATAATTATAAACAAATCTCCCAAGTTATTGTGAGATTTCAACTTTAATCAATTAAAATAAAATAACGTATAGAATTATAAGATTTTGTGAAGATTGATGTATATATAAATAAAATCAATATTATAAGCATTTTTTGCACATAATTGAAATAAATTTATAAATAATTAAGAGCTAGACACTGAGAAAGATTTTTTTTTATTTCTGTTATTATTCTTTTCTATTAATATAATTTTAATAACTACAATGTTATCATTGCAGTGTTAATTCATGTAAGCTTTAGTAATTCGAAAAGGCCAAAAAATCTATGAATAAAATAAATTTTTTAATATTTTTTCAACAAAGTCTAGTGAGTTTTTAGTCAATGGGTTCGTATTACAACCTTAACATGTTTGATGAATAAGAAAAATGCAATTTTTAAGAGAAAAAATCCTCATAAAAGCTTCTTGGGAAAAAGTTTTACTGTATTTTACTAATTCTGTGTCTAATTGTTTTGATGAATTGCATACGTTTTATTTTATTAAAATTGGAAAATAAGTTGAATCTATTGTTAAGAGTAATTGTCTTCGTTGTATTTTAATATACTTTACAGCTATGTGTTGGAACGAACGAAATGAATTTTCATCATTGATAAACAAATAACTAATTTTTTAATAAACTAAAATCTAGATAGTTAAAAGTATAAGGTATATTTTATTTTAAAATTTCTTAATTATTTATATTTCTTAAAAACGGATGTTAAAAGGCAAAATAATGAGAACAAAATAAAAGAAATTAAAAAAGATATTTACTCGTTCACTCACAAATCAAATTTGTACATACTCAGAATGTATATGCTTTGGAAAATTTTTGATGGCAGATTCGGGTTGGTAAATATAAAATGCATGAAATTGGATATACGAATATTATTGTAGCTACGAATAATTATTTCAATGTCTTACTATATATAAGAAAGTTTCTTAGGTAATTTATTCAATAATCTCGTTCTCGAACTTCAAGTTAGATGATATAGATATTTATACCTTCATCATGGATAGCTGACGACTTATCTGTTTAGTCTTAGGACTTAGCTGGAATTCTAACAATTTAAATTTAATAAAATGATTCGGTCTTTTGTAGTGTAAAAATAATTATATTTACTTATTAGTTGACATAATTACTAAAGAGAATAAAAATAATTGATTTGAGAAATAAATGGAGGTTTAAGGTTTGATTTCTCTAAAGATCTAACAAGTAGTATAAAATCTTGTGAGGTATGATGTGGAAGATAGGAGGGCATAAAATCAAATGTCGTCCTTGTCACTACACTGGGATTCAAATATTACCAGGTTATTACTGACAGCCCCATGTTGGCTCTGAAATGCGGTGTTCGTTCATAATAAACAAATTGTTGCATTATTGATACGTACTTTTTTGTTTATAAAAAAAGGCGGATGAAACATAAAACTTTAACAAAATTTGTAATACTTTTTGGCTTTAAAAGCAAAATTTAAAAAAAAAATACGTTGAGTAATTGAACGCAGTAGTGCATATATATGATAACACACACACACACATATATATATATATTATATATATATATATATATATATCAGTAGATAATAACTTATTAAAACTTTGAAAACAAATGGATGCTTTTAACAAATTTTGAAAATAAATTGAATAAATATATATAATTTCATTATTTGTATGTGCTTCATACGTTTTTTTAATAAATATTAACAGCAAGGGAAATTTCTGAGATTCTTAAGAAATAAATTTCACATAAAACCTTAAAAGAACGAATGAAGATCTTATATAGAGAGATATCAATGGTTCTCAGTACCGCACACAAAAGGGGGGTTCTCAGGTCCTGACCCTCCCTAAGGTCCTTGACAATTTAACCACAACTCAAATTTAGTTGATCAGGTGTTAAGAGATGCGCCCAATTAATAACTATGCAGACAATTTACGAGGTACGCGAGATATGAAAAGACTTTACAACTAAATACACTTACTCAAGGCAATAGCTCTGACTTCTTAGCTATTTAATCCAGATTCAATCACCAGTAACAATTCGTCACCTTAAGTAATTCAATTATCAAATATTAAATATCCGCGATTCACATTCAGTTTCACTCTATATAGTTGTCTTAATTTACATAATCACGTCTTCTTCTTCGAAGAGTTTTATAATAAAATAATTTTTAGAGACCAGAAATTTCCCAAGAGGACTATTAGTGAAAGGGGCGTGGATAGAACCGTCACAGTAGTACGTAAAATTTAATTAAATATTTATTATTAATAATTGATGTTATTAATTAATGCTAATAATTTATTCAATAATTAATTTTTTACTGGTTTTTGTTCCCGAAACTCGACAAAATCAAAATAATATGTTGGGTGGCGTATTGGAGTACGATACGAGAATGGTGGACTTTCATCCCTGGTCCCCCCCCCCCTGAAAAACTCCTGTGAGCACCACTGGTCGTTCCCAACCCCCGGCCGTGCATCAAATGGTACTGGGTGGACCAAGGAACATTAAATTATTAACATTTTATTTTACTGTGATGTATTCCTCTCGAGTTCGTGAGAATTTCCAAAGAAATCGCTTTATATTCAATGTTAAATCACTTTGCATTCATTTTTAGGTGTAACTAGTTTGTTCTAAAGGCATATTTAAATACAATAAAAGTAAAATCCTTAAATCAAAACAATCCAAAATATTAACATTCATCTCCCCCCTCCACAAAGAGGGCCGTGGTAAAATTATCAAACGTTGACCGGTCCGCTGCGCATAAAATGCCTGGGATCTAGGAACACTGTCCTAGATAACTCACTCATTTCATTATTATTTTGATGAATAAAAAAACATAGCTTTTACTGTTTGGTATTAGAATATTTTGTTGCAGTATAAAGTCTTGAAAAGAAAAATATAGGCGATATAAACATAAGACACATCTTTACTTTTTAAAGGTTCCGCACAATGGTTCGATTTTCTGATTGTCTTTTTTGCTTCCCCTGTATTTTCTCGTTCATTTATTTTTGATGTCTTTTTACGTCAATATTTAAACAAAACCTCAAAAAATTCTAGGAAATAAAAAAATTTATCTTTTTTTCCGTCATTCCTGGTAATTCTCATTTCCGGTACTTTTTCTTATTTAATTTTTTTTAAAAAAAAAACAATTCTTATGTGTTTTATATTAGAAATTTGTTTGTTTGTTTTTTGGTAAAGAGAGTAAAACTAATAAAGTTAATTGATCATGATGCATTATAAGTTATTTCTCTAAATTCCACGATTTCTTTCATCTGAACAATTTTTTTAACGTCCATAATTTTAAAAAGTTTAATTCATTAGAAAATTTCAATCACATCGAATGATTTAAAATGATCGATAGTTCTACAGTTTATTAATGTCTTTTCCTAGTAAAAACTATTTAACTATTATTTTTTTAAAATTATTTTGTTAATGTTGCTTTAGTGGATATTAAAAATAGGACCTAAATTCTTATATAAGACGCTTTTATAAATATTTTTAAAAAACTCCAATGTTATATTCTGTATTGACCATTAAAAAAAACATTATATTTTATAATACACTTTTCTCTTTCGCGTTTCAATCAATCCATTTTTTCCTTTTTTCCCTTCCATTTTTATGAGTGGCCGCGGTAGCCTATTGGTTATAGTCATGGTCACTTACGAGTGGCCAGCATGTCATGAGTTCGAGCCCTAGTACCACTAAAAACTCACCACTTAGAGAGGCTGATGCACATTAAATCTGTCGAGGCTCAAAGTCTTAACGATGACGTGGTAGGGAAGTTAGGGTAGTACGTTGTCAGTGAAGAGAAGTCCTCCTCGTCACTTGACAGTTCAGAATTACGAGGTCTGCTCCAAATAGCACTCGTGTTGCTTTTAATGCGATTTAATAAACTCTAACAGACGCATTCCTTTTTATGGCTAACTGCTTTTAAACTGTGTACGGTTGTGTGCAAAATTGCATATATATTTATTGAATATTAATGAATTTCAAGAGTGAGTGAATTTTAACGTCACGCTATTCAGCTACTCGAGGGCTTTTGGCAACGGACCTCGTAATTTTGAGCCATGATTAAGTGACGAGAACGACACCTGAGCTGACAACCCCTCTCCTAACTACCACACCACACCAACGGTAGGACGTTTGAGCTCTCTCGACAGATTTAACGTACATCCCTACATGGTGGCTCTTCAGTGGTACTGGTTTCGAACTCCTGACATGCTAGCCTCGAGTCTACCTTGACCACTAGGCTACCACTGCTATATAAATTTCAGGAACCTAGTATGATAAATCTGTGTATGTTTTATGGTTAGACGAATTTACATTGATATAGAAAAATATGACGCATTTAAATATTTTTTTTCTAAAATTAGAAAAAGTTTTAATTTACAGTTTTCCAAAAAAAATTCGTTACGGGTCATTCAGACTATGAACATATTTAATGTCTCAGCTTTTGGCTGAATATAATTATATTGTCAGACCTAATTGAACTTCCATGTTATTTCCTATGAAGTAATAACACATACAAGTAATCAGATAGTCCGAGTTGAGCTGCTGGTTTTCAATGGCCGTGGTAACCTAGTGGTTTTCCCCGGCGAATCATGACTTCGAATCCTTGAGCAAATGAAGACCTAGCATGTAGAGGGGTTGATGCACGTTAAATGTGTCAAGGCTCAAAGCCCTCCCATTGGCATGGAACAGTTGTTTGGAGAGACGGTACGTGCTAGTTCAGGTGCCGTTTTCATTCCTTGTCCAAGAGGTTTAAGATTATAATGCCCGTCGCCAGTAGCCCTCGTGTTGCTTTATAGTACGACGCTATTAAACACTCTCTCATTCCGACTTTCAATGAATTTGAAGAGACACTTCGCATAAGGGCTTAGCTTTTACGTCTTCAAAAAATAAAATGTAATTATAACTACATATTTATACATTTTTTTAAACCAATGTTTACAGACTTTTGATGTTTTTTACACAAGGCTTCATTAATATTTTATATGAGGCTATTTGTGCGTTGCATGTAGACCTCCTGTTTGTTTTTCTTTAAATTTAAATCATTCGGTTAAAACAATTTTAGGTGTAACAAATCTGAAGCATCTTATCGCTTTAACAAATACCTGATCTAAATTTGAATTTTGTGTCAAGCATTGGTAATTTCTAAATTATAGTTCATAAGCATTCTAACATAAAAGAAGGTAACCTTAAAATAAGTATTCTAGATCATAAGCATCGAAAATAAAAACGGTTGTAAATCCGGGAGTTATACTGATTTTATCGTTGTTATAAAACAAATGTAGTTAAAATGTTTTACTTACGAATTAAATTTAAAAGTATACACACACATCTTTGTAATTTTTTTATAAAATATTTTTTTCGAAAAGTTATGTAGTATAAGTAGGTGCTGCTTCTCTGAAATTTTGCGGATTCATTCCTCAAAACCACGGGATTGATAAATCTCAACATCTCCATCAACCTACCTGATCCATCTAATTGGACGCATGCAATCAGCATTACCACCCCACGATCCACCTAATTTTCTGCAGGACACTCCCCACCCACGCATTCAGACGAAAAGTGCACAGCTGTTTCCAACTCATCTTCTGGCGTTGCTAATTGAATATCAAACAAAAAGACAGATCTTTTTACCTTTTAAAGGTTTACCACCATCGCTGCGTTTTGACGACCGTTTTATGCGACCGAACGCGGCAAAAATCTCAGGTGTGCGTGTTCAACCGCAGCGGGCAGTCCCCGGCAAGGGTGTGAAACAGGTAAAACAAACTGTAGGAGTTCCGTCTTATCACAACGGGGTGTCCACACCCCCTCCACTGCCCTGGGCCAGCGGGAAGCCGCATCTAATCCAGCAAACATTTTGCCAGATGACCCGACCCTGGAATAGCTTTTTAACGCGGTAAGAAACGAAATGTTTTTTCTTCATTTATTATTTTTCCACCCCAGCCCGGGTTTTTTCGAAGAACCACTGGATACCTCATCTTCCTTATTTGACCTTACTGTTTTGAGTTTATTTTTTTGTTACAAGGGGGGGGGCTCGGTTTTGGTTTGTGTTTTTTGTTCCTTGTTCGGTGGGGGCTATGAATTATTAGCTCTAGGGCTGACTGTGAAATATTACCGGTGTGCGCTTACTCCACCCCGTTAGTAATTTGGTCATGTGTTTTCTAAAGTTTCTGGACCGCAAGAGGGGCGTAATATTACGCCGCAAATTGAATCGCATGCTTGGTAAACAGGAGTATATGTGGATGTTCCTGAGGTATTTTACCGCGTTTGTTGTGGGTTTGCTTGTTACCCACTGACCTTTCGATACGCGGTGGGTTGGCTAATTATAACGGTGAGAGAACACACTTGCTTGAACTTACATTTGTATCATCAAATGCTATATTTATAATGCGTGTGAAACTTTCAGAAGTAATTTTAGTAGCTTAAATTCATTTACATCACAAGCATTATTTACAGATGAATTGGGAAAGTTTTGATACACTTTTTCATTAAATATTATTATTCGTCTAATCCAGCGTCTCTCAAACTGTGGGGGGGAGGGGGGGTCCCTCTAAGAGGGCGTGAAAATCCTTCGTGGGGGGGGGGGGCGAGCATATCGAAAAGTAGAAATAAAAGATTATTTTAAAAAATAGTTAATTTACTAAAAGGGTGGAAAACAAAGTATTTCAGAACTATAAAAAGTAACATATAATGCTTATCCCCTATTACTTAAAAGTTACTTAAGGTATTAATTACTTAAAAGTAACACATACAAAATTTAGTACTTATATTGATAATTTAAATGGTTTATAATTAAGGTCATATTGTAGATTTATCATTAGAGTACATTATTGTTGCATTCAATACATTGCCATTGTATGGGCGGGGACTCGATAAGAATTATGATTGAAAATTGGGTCGCCAATATTGAAAGTTTGAGATGCATGGTGTAATCAAAACTTTTTTCTTTTAGATGTTTTTAATGGAACGCAGTTAAAAATAACCTGAAATTTATATTATGGGCCAGAAAAAAAATGTGTGATATTTTTATACTATTTATTTTATTTTATTTTATTTATTATACTTTTTTTTAATTTTATTATACTGAAGGTAGCCAAACACTTTAAAAAAAATAGCATACTAAAACATTTTAAGTGCTTTTTTAGAGATCAATACCAATAAATATTCATACTTAACGAGCAATACTTTAAAAAATTATCTCAAAAATCACAATTGTGAGTGAAATTTTAGTGAAAAAATTCAAAGCAATTAGAGAAAAAATGTGATAAACTTATGTGTGTATTAGTAAAAGTATTGCTAAAACAAATTAGATGCATTTATTTGGAAAATGTACTGAAATTTTAATATTTTATTGAAATTTAAAAATTTTAGAGCCGGTCGAGTAAATATTGTAAGAACATTTTTTTATGACCATTACTTAAATAACATATCATAACTCAAAAAAAATATTTCAGTCTATTCTCTAGAAAATAACATAGATATCAGGTTCAAAAAGTTTCATAGAAGTACATTTGTAATATTTCGAATTATCAGGTTTGCCATGATAGATTTTAAACTATTTAAATTTAAACAATAACTTCTGGTAGATTTAAGGTTTTCCTAATTTCGGTTTTTCTAATTTTATAAAATTGATTATAACTTGACCTCAGGTAACTTAGGAACAAAACAAAGCATACTATTCTAACAAAAATTATGTGCGTTTTTTTTTTAATTTTAAAGAAAAGTAGTACATAAGCGAAAAGTGTGAGGTGTGTGTGTGTGAGAGAATGTGTTTTATTATATTTTATTTTATTTACTTCGCACTGTGTAAAGCACCAGCCACCCAGTTTTGAGCCACAGTCAAGTGCCGAGGATCACCCCTTCTCCAAACCTCGACATCATGCCATCGGGAAAACTTTAATCCTTGACAGATTTAACATATATCAACCCCTCTATTCGGCGGATGAAAGAGAGAGAAAAGGTAACCACAGAGACATTTAAGAAAGAATAGGACCCGAATTCGGAATATTTTTGCCTATATAAAAGTGCTCCAATACTAAAATTATACTCTGGTTTCTCTATCCTTTACAGCAAAGGTGTCAAACTCAAAGGCTAACTTGAGGCAAACAAACAAAATTTATCTTTAGGTGGGCTACAAAAAAAAAATCAATATTCATAGAAGCTTAGGTTTATTTCAAATAATTTATTGTTACATCTAATGGGCTATGGATTGGTGCTTTGCCATTGCAGACCTAGTACATTCCCCGGAAGCTAGTATCTCTTTTGGTGCGGCACCAGTGGTGCACACAAGGAGGGGGTGTCCTGGGGGTCCGGACACCCCCAAAGCCCTTGAGTTTTTTTCAATTGATGATAGTCCTACATATAGCGTAAAATTTAATTAAGTATTTGTAATTAATTTATTTTATTAATTAATGCTAATTATTAATTCAATAACTTATTTTTTACTGTTTTTTGTTAACAAAATCGACAAAATCAGAAGAATTAATTGGTGTTGTCTTGAGGCATGATACGAGTTGGGAGACTTTCGACCATGAACTCCCCTCTTGAAAATTTTTTGTGTGCTCTATTGTGCGGCACCAATATAGGTAAATACCACAACCACCACAGGTAATTTTGGCACCCAGTTTCCTCCCTAGAGAGATACACCTAAAGTCTGACGAGGCAAACCTGTACTAAGATTTTATTTTTCCGAGAGCACCCAAGCCAAACAGATACTCTAGGAATCTTTTGCATGCCGTCTTATCATACGACATGACCGCTGACGATTTTCTGCATGATGAAAATCCACCAACTTGAGCCGCGATCGAACACGCAACCTTGGGTGCAGAGGGCCAGCGACAAACCATCCACGCCACACAGCTGGCCGAATTATTTCGAATAATACATTATAATAACCATAAATAAAAGAACAAGACAAAACTAAAGCTTACGTCCTGGCACTTGATATCTCTTCTCTGCTACTATCTTTCCTATTTCGAAAGAATTTCATTTTATTATATGTTGTTGTGTGTCGATACACTGGCCGGTCTTCAAAAATGTACATTATGGGCCACGAGTTTGACACCTTTGCTTTACAGAGTAACCCGTTTTATCATACTACTCAATTTTATCTGAATTGATCCTCTGGTATAAAATGTATTTCGTGTTCTTCTCCTATACCGTAATTCTAAATGAGCTATCTCTCAATATATTAAAATGAAAAATTACTTATTTATACACAATATTTTTAAATTTTGCAAAATCAATATTATAAAGAGATAAATGAAATACAACGCTGCAAAAATTTTCATGAAAACTGAGACATTTTTCTATCTGAAAATGTGCTCTGCGCGTAGCAAACTTTCGTACATTTAGCGAAGATAGTCTTAATTGCTACTACAGATTCAATGACCTTAACGTAAAATGTATGAAATTTATTGAGTTTTTAATATGGGAATAGATATTAATTTATATCAATACAGTTCAATAAATGTTGATTACAAATTGTATTTTAAATCATAATTTATAAACACTTATTTAACATTCAACCTCGTTTCGAAATCTTTGTACTATATATTTGTTAGAGAGAAATATACCTATCTAGAGCTTCACTATAATAAATATATGCAGGATTCTGTGAATCGTATTATTACATACTTAAATGCAATTTTAGGAAATGAGTTAAACCAAAATCCATGATTAATGGCTGTGATACCAGCATTTAAAAAAAAAAGACCTTCCCAGAGTTCTTTCTTCACAAAACATCATCATATCCTTTAATTACTCAATACCCTTTAAATTTCCCAAGAGAGGAGGAAACAATTCCTTTCATGCATATTATCTTCTTACGAAATTCTCAATTACTTTTTTTTTCGTAATCTTTATGCATACGCACATATACACCTACTTTTTTAATTCTCTTCTTCCAAACGAATTTCGTTGCTACGATCCTCAAAGAAAGCCCTCTACTCATCTAATATATCACGGCCCCGTATTAATGGCCCAGCCTCAAAATAAAAACTAAGATAGAAAATCTCATATAAATGTTTATATGAGACCACAAGGGGTCAGCATAATTTCTATCTTAACAAGATCTCTCTCAGGCCTAGTTCCGCGTTCTTTTCGCTTTTGTATTATGTGGAGATGAGACTCCTCCCTTTTAGGTATCACCTAACGAAACTGTTATTATTAAGAACCCTTAAGGTAAGCGGATACGGTTTTCAGCGCCGTTCATTAAGCGGGAGAAGGCGATGAAAACGACACATTTGGATCATTATTAAAGGAGAGTACTTGTTAAGTAATATGATGTAAGGGATAGGCTCGTAGGTGTGGACTGATGAAAGAATATACGGGTTTTATAGGATAGGAGGGGCTGTAGAGAACTATGGAGGTTTAATTGCACTTTCTGATGCCTGGCACGAGACAGTATTTAGTGCATCAAGAAATGTATTCTGCAGCAAGGTGTGGAAAGTTCATAATTAGGGAAGTCTAATTCGGTATTCAAAAAGGAAAAGACTGGAATAATGAGTTAAGAAATATCCAAGCTCTCAGGTGTTTATGTAAATCTTCTCTCTTAAGTTGGCTTATAAATATAATTTTAATCGATCTTTAGAATCGTACACATCAAGAGTTCATACAAGGAACTCATTAAACTTAATTTGTTTTTAATTAATAGCTGAAAGACAGCGGCGCACACAGGAATTTTGAAGGTACGGGGTCCAGGGTTGGAAGTCCACCATTCTGCTCCAATACGCCACCCAACATATTCTTTTGATTTTGTCTATTTTCGGGAACAAAAGGACAGTAAAAAAATAATTATTGAATGAATAATTAGCATTAATTAATAAAATTAATTATTAATAACCAATAATTAAATGTTACGTACCATATGCATAGGATTACAATCAATAAAAAAAAGGGCTATGGGGTCAGGACCCGGGCTCACCCCCCTCTTGTGTGTACCACTGCTGAAAGATAATTACAATAATTTTCGAAGAACTAACTACAAGGTATTACAAAACTGAATTTTAGAAATAATAAGTTTCTGGGTGGATTATTTCGTGTATTTTAATATTTTTTTAACACTTCTGAAACAAGACAAAAACAGAAGTGCGGAGAGAGGGCTGCTCAGGGGATCATAACCACTTGACCTTGGTTTAGAATTGCGAGGTCCGTCGCCAATAGCCCTCGTGTTGTCTTAGAGTGCGACGCATATCAAGACAAAAGCTTTCGACAACGAGATTCGTGACTTTGGAACCACGGTCAAGTGACGAAGAAAATACCTGACACTTGGTACCCATCTCTCCATACTTTGGAACTCCAACGTGAGGGCTTTGAACTTTGACAAGTTTATTATGCATTGGCCCCATTGCACGAGGAGTCTTTAGGTACAGAAAGGTATCAGAACTTGAGCCAGAGACTGGACTGTAGAAATACAGGCCACAGGCTAAGGGCCATGAACTGACAGTTTGGCGCTTTTGCAGAAGTTGTTTGGATAAATATTTCAAATGGGTACTTGAGAAGGGAATTTGTAGAGTATTTATTTTATAAAAAAAAATGAAAGCTCAGAGATTTTTTTAGATTTTTTTAAAGGAAAAAACATTGATGTGCTTAATGCTTGGAAAATAATTTTGAAGCAATGTACATTATACGAGGTAAGATTCAAAAGTTCCCGCGCGCGCGGACTGAGTATATCATTTAAGAAATATTACTAATTAAATTGCTGAAACACATCTTCCGTTGAAATAAGACCCTTGAGCAATAACACACTTTTGCAATTGCTTGTAAAGGTCATCCAAACGTTTCTGGAATCCATTTTTAGCCATGTCCTTTAATTCAATCTGCGATGCACTTATAATTTCATCTACAGTTTGGAATTGACGATCCTGAAAGTAACGTTTCAGTTCTGGAAATATTCTGAATTCCCAGGGGGTGAAATTAAGGAAGTAAGGAGGATGTGACAAAACAGTTGCTGTTGTTTCTTATGCCACTGATCTCGACTGCTTCAGATTCAGGCCCACGAAATTCATCGTGGCAAGGGGCTGGTTGTACTCCTGTCGATGGCCGTAGCCTTGAGTACCATTCAGCTGACAGTACGATTTAGTTCAGTTCAATCCCAATTTTGAGGGAGAATACCCTGGGAGAGGGTCAGGGGCCTCCCATCTCTCTTGCTTTTCCACAAACCTCACGAGAGGATTTGCAGCTCGCCGGCTATTTAAAATACCCCCATGCCACACACACACAAAGGCACTATACATTTACAAACATCCATGTCTTCTCCGTGATTCGAACCCAGGCACTACGGCACGGCAATCAGTGCCGCTAACCACTATACCAGCAAAAAAGTTGTTTTCGTTTTCACCCCGTCGTTGTTTGAAGCCAATTCCAACGTGCTGCCGCAAAAACCTTTTCAATGTTTTCAGAAGTCTGCGGACGTCAGAGCGTTCATCGTCTTCTACACTTTCCCTGCCATTCCCGAAACATCGATGCCACTCAAAAGCTTGCATTTGCGATGATGTATCACTGATGTGCACATGCTTCAACATTTCGTAAATCCCTGCAGCACTCTTCAAAATTTGATGTACATTCTCTGCTTTACAAAAATAACTTCTTTCAATCGTTGGTTACTAAATGCATCTGCCTACAAAATACGACGGCAAGCCATAGACCACTCAATTTAGAACAAAGCACTTTTAGCAAAGGGGAGGAACGCAGTAACACAGAAATGTATCGTAGTCTCTCTACTGCAAATATTTTTTACGTTATAGGCTCAGTCCGGGAACTTTTGGATCCTGTATCGCGTATGAAGCTCTTTTTATTAATATCTTACTAGAACCGACACCAGGTAAGAATCTCGCGTTATTTTTTAAAACTCAATAAAATGATGTAAATTTTTACTCTTTATCTGAATTGGTATAAATTAAATTATGTATGTTCTTAAAGAATATTCCAAATTAAAAAAAAATCCAGTTAGAAAAGTTTATGAAGAATTTGTTTCATGTTTGACAATCCTTTGGAAAGCTCCCTAAAAAAATTCAGATACATTTTAATAGGTATGTCTGTTATTTGATAGGTATCGATTTGAAATTATGCATTTTTTCTTTATTTCTTTGATTAAAGAAGGAAATATGGCAAATGTTTTTCTATAATATTATTTGAAATTCAACTCTTAAATGTAGATTAAAAATATGTAAATAGAAAAAACTCAAACTACTGAAGAGGTATTCTCTTTCATTTAAGTGATTTTTTTTTAAAATTATTTTTATTCCCGAAATAAATGTTAACCAAATAGCTGAGATAATCACTTTTCAATTAAATTTCTGTAAAATACATCTTCTCATATTTAAAAGCATACATTTTCAGAGACAATTCAGAAGAAAGTAAATAAAATCATATTAAAAGATTAAATTTCAGAAGCAATGCAAAATTATGTTTTTATGGACACCGAATATTACATTACATACAGTTTGTTGTAAAAAACATTCTGCTGTTGTTTACAGAAATAATTCAGATAAATATTATTATAAGCAAATATATATATATTGATTTGCATCTTTTATTATTCTAAATAATGTAATAATAATTCAAATCAAATCTTACACATAATATACTGATTGATATCATTAGGTGTAATTAAATATCTTTTAAGAAAACAAAATCTACATCAGAGGTCGGCATTTGGTTTCATTTTTGCACACTGAGACCCTTGATGATACATTTGACATCAAGATAAGGAATATTAACTATTCTGTTTTTAGGTCTGATCTTATTGCAATTTATAAGGGATTGCGATTATTTGACACTGCT